>JANHFL010005910.1:365656-385394 GCA_032468155.1 Oxyrhabdium leporinum
CCAGTCACATGATCAAGCCATGCCCACCAAGCCACGCCCACAGAACCGGTAGTGGAAAATTTTAGATTTCACCACTGATGATATCCCAAAGGTGTTTTTGTTTCCCAAAAGGCAATTGGACTTTGTTTTTCTCTTTGAAAACGTTTCATTTCTTATCCAAGAAGCTGAAGAATGAGAAGCAAAACTGAAGAAGCTTCTTAGATGAAAAGTGAAACGTTTTCAAAAACCAAGAAAGTCCATGCTTTTGGGGGGGAAAAAAATACCTAAATGATTGAGTAATCTCCAAAGACTTATACATAATACCCCCTCTTCTAGAACTTTCCCCCAACAACATCCCTGTGGGGCTGAGTGACACCAGGAGTTGCTATATATTGTGCCATACACCCTGAGAGAGAGATATTGAAATTTAACATATTGCCAATGCCAGGAATCCCAATCAATACAGAACCAAGAATGAATTGGTTCATTAAACACCCAAATAACCCCACTCATAAATGTAACAGTATCTTCAGTTATGGTATTTCTAGCCGTGAATTTCAGGAACGAAAAACAGATCCCCCCCCCCCATTGTTCTATTGGCATTTGATTTTTCAAGGTAAATGCTATCTTACAAAGGCAGAGAAAGATTATCTCCATGACCCAAAGAAAGACCTATATCTTTTTTTTCAGAGTGGGGTTGATTTTGAGCTTGCTGATAAAAACTGAACCAGACAGCTCACAGAGGAGTGGGATTTGCTGGGTTGAACATTTAAGTGGCCCTTTGATTTTTCTATTACAGGAACGTTAAATATTCATATAGTACAGTTTGAGGGGCTAATTTTGGATACATGTACTTTCCCAAGGACCAGGGTGTCAACAAATACTTGCAGACAAATGCCAGAAGAGTGGCCACGTTAATTGCAAGAATGAAACACACACACACGCACACAAAGTATTCTAGGATTAGTTATAGAACTATTTGGTTTTGGCTATCTGACTGTTTTTTTCCATAAGGAAAATGTAAATAATTTAAGGAATTCTTGTTGAATTCATGGATATAAGCACACTAAATGATTATATTTAAATGATGTTTATGTGGCAGTGCTATTTACATATTCTGGCTAAACCTAAGTTATGTTTATTTTATGCATTCGGCGCGCGCGCACACATACACACACACACACACACACACATCCATCTTTCTTTCATTACTGTATAGATCTCAAGGTTGCATTCAAGCTATCCTTGTTAGTAACTCATCCAGATATTGACCAGATCCAAATTTTGTTAATTTATAAAACAAATATAAAATTTGCAACTCATACCTCAAAATTAAACTTCATTTAATGTGTTATATTTGGTACGGTTCTTTTCTAAATAGAAGAATGTATGCGGTCTTTCCCTGCTCTCATTTCATCTGCATAACAAATTTGTGGACAGAGAAATTGATACAGTTATGTAGCAAAAGCTTCATGGTAGATTTGAGTCTAATTCTTCCGATTCTTAGCCTGAAACTATTCATCCCAGAGACAGGCAAGCTAGTATTCATTAAATGTTTGGCCTTCAATTTCCATCTGCTACAGCTAACCTGATCAATGATAAAGGAACATATGTATTCCAAAATGTTTTTTTAATATTATTTGACAAAGTATGTACAGTGTATATTTAGCTATGTAATAAACATATATACCATCCCAATTGCAAATCTTGACAGATTACATAATAAAATTGTAAAAGAACAGAGAAATGATTAAAAAAACAACCAACAGCAGATGAGAAAGAAACAAAGCAAAAATCCAGTAAGAGTTCAGACAATATTCTAAACTAATATCAGGGAATAGTCCATAACCTATCAGAACCCAAGATTTTACATTCTTATTCTCTTTCAACACTAAGGATCATGTAGTAAGAACTAAAACAAGGGCTATACAATATTTTGGATTCAGTTTAGAAGAATTATTTTGGAATATGGGGAAGTACAAACCCAGCAATTTAATCCTGGAAACAGATGTGGCGCCTTTGATAAGTTGTAGGCAGGTGCTGCATTCACAGCATGTCCCAAAATACCTCTTCTGAATTGAATTCAAGCATCACATAGCCTTCTAATTATTACTTCTTAACCAGATGTTTATGTAGAAGACATATTTGCTTACATAAAGATACTTTATGTAGTCTTTATTAGTTCTATTAAGTTGTTGCTTTCATAAAACTTATTAGAAGTATTTATAAATTTTTTTTCATAAATGAGTCAAAGCGGGGAAGATATCAAATACTCCTTCTTTCTCCCATTTTCTGCACAACAACAACCCTTTGAAGTGGGTTGGGCTGAGAGAGAGTGACTGGTCCAAAATCACCCAGCTGGCTTTCATGGCTAAGGCAGGACTTGAATTCACTGTTTTCTGCTTTCTATCCTGGTGCCTTAACCACTGGACCAAACTGATCAAACTTTACCTGCAACTTAGGATAATAAATCTCTTGTCTTAAAGCAATCCTGTAATTACTACGGTATGTTTTCTAAGGTCTTTATAGCTTGGATTTGACCAAAAATGGAAATTCTGCTGAACAAACTAACATTGTTGGAAGGGTCAACTAGTCCAAATGTGATACATTCCATTTCTTTGTCTGCATCTTGTTTGTGGATGCTCTGTCTGCCTCACCTCACCCTGCTCTCTTATAAATGCTAATCATCTGTTGCCAAGTGGTTTTTATTGAGGCTTTTCTAATGTAGGACCTTTTTGTAGGCCATGCCCTGTCTCATTTAGATAATCATTTTTCCCCCTCATGGAGAGATGCAAACCTCCCAGAATTCCAAATGATGAACCAGGTTTCACAACTTCATGGCTATACTCATGCAATAATAATGATAAGCTCAAGCTATTTTTGGTTACTTGGCATCCTCTCAACTATAAACAATAAAGCTAAATTTAAAAAGGGGTTCATTATTGTGAACTGCATGCATGCTTGCACACACTAAAAGACAAATGAACCATGAAGCTCAGCTGTTTTTGTGATGATCCCCATTAACCTAACAATCAGGCAATGAATTGATTTTCTACTTTCAGAGCTTCTGATCTGCTATAGGAAGAAATGCATCTTGTAGAGGCTATGTGGAAGGCTAATACAATTCATAGTGAGAAATCTTCATTCTGTCTACAATTTACAAGCTAGGTTTTAGTTTGGACACGCAAGCTAGGCAGTTGGAAACATTACAGAAACTTCATTGCAAAAATATTAGCCAAAGATGTCTTCATTTGTTTCTTACGGTGCAATGGCAGTTCAGTCTTGAATTGTCCCTATCTTGGAGCATGCAAACTTTATAAAGATTTAAAAGTGGCCTGTGTAGAATCTTTTTAAAAAGGTGGGGCAACCTGGTACCATTTAGCTCTTTGCACTAGGGCTCCCATAACCCCCAAAAGCACTAGAGGAGGTCTATGTCATAATATCTTGTTCAAGGAAGGGAAGCTTGAGGACTTATTTGTTTATCTAGAAAGCTCTGACTACAGTTGCTTAAAATTGGCAACATGCTTTCCTACCTTCTTATGGTGGGAAATCAAAAACTGTACAGAAAACTCAGTCTCGAATAGTCAAGTATTATTAAAACACAAAAAACATTCCACTTCCCAATCCCAAGACATTAAAACACACAGCCACACAAAATGATGAGGCGGGAGCTGAGATATTGATATTGCCTGCCAATTTTGGGCCTTAGGTTTTCCGAATATCTTAAATATGCTCCTAGGCAGGATAAAAATGTCTATTCTTTCTCAAGAACATGTCCCACAAATTGTATTTGAAACACTTTCTCTTTTACTGATTTATTTTGATTAGGAGTGAGCAAACATTTCTCACATACTTTGCCCTGACTTCATTCAGGTGGAAAATTAAAGTGAATTATTGGTAGTTTGAATGGCTGGAGGTGATTGGAGGTACATGTATTTTTTTCCCTTAGAAATCCCTGGTGATAATATTTCTTCTTTCTGACTATTCTTTTACTTTATCATACTTATTATGTGCTTCTTCAGCTGTTCAATGCATTCTACACCTAATTCACCTAGAACATGGTGTCAAACTCGTGGCGTCACATTGCCATCATGTGACGTTTCATGATGTTTTTCCCATTCACAAGAGCTGGGGTGGGCATGACACGCACATGAAGCATTCAGCCCACAGGCCACCAATTTGAAACCCCTGACCTAGAATAACACAAGCTATTCATCCAGTTTTCCATTTCCTCATTTCTTGTTTGATGGCAGAAGGGCAATAAATAGAGAGTGAGGCCCATTAATTGGTAGATCACTTTACAGAAGCCCAGAATTCTGGTACATCATGACAGCCCTGATAACAATATATGGTCTGTGGTTACAGAGGTTTAAAACTATAGCCAAAATGGTGTTTGTCCCTGTACCTCAAACAATTTTTAATAGATAAATTCAATAAACTCTGAAATATCTTTTTGCTAATTAATCTAGTTTTTTAATCATAAGAAAGATATCTATCAATATCTGAAGCCATTCATTTAGTAATATGGCATATTTAAATTCCCTATTCCAAATTCCTTGTTAATTATACAAAACTATTTTTTTTTACTTTTTTTTTTAAAATGTGATAACACTGGATAGTTGATTTAGCCTCTATTAAAACCTTCAGAGGTACTGGAGTTTCAGAGGTAGCCCAAAGGTCCACAACCTAGAATAGAAAGCAGCTTATTTCTTAAAGTGGTTTGAGATTGGAGTTTCATACTCAAAGCCCTATGCAATGCTCTAGAATTAGAGAGGTATGTTTTCACACTCTGCATGTGTAAAGTCAGTCGTATGCGTAAGGCCTTTGGACTCTTCCAACTCCAGATGAAATCTCTCCTTTGATTCAATATCAACTCCAGTGATCTCACAGACATATCTGTGTTGTTTTCTTGGCAATAATTCAGAAATAGTTTGCCATTTTTTTCTTCCAGGATGACTTAGGACTTCCCAGTCTGGCCTACAGCTTTTCCTGTCTTGCAATCAGCCCTGATTCTGCTTAACTAATGAGCCAAGCTGAGCTGATTAGTTTATTCAGTTAACTAAAAACACTTGCACATTTTCCATTATGGTTGTTGGAATTCTGAGTTAATATATCATAGTGGAATTAAAAGGCTAATACAATCTCTCCTCTTCTATCAAAACATTATGTGGTTTTACACAAAAAGGCTGTGACCTTCTTATGAGCCATCTTACTATATCACAGCTTTTCTGAGCCTGATCATCCATATCCATGGGATTTCAAATCTTTAGAATGCAGAAGGCGGCAGACTGAATCATTTAAGCGAATTCCGCCGAGTACATTTATCACTACGACCATTTGGGTGATGGAAAGCAGCTAAACTAGGTAATCTGCATGCCCTCCACTGTAATTCAAGTCAAATCTGTAATATATACATTTATTGCTTAATTGATTTATGTATAATTAAGCATATGGATGCTGCTTATGCTGCTCTGGTTTCTGCTATGTTCCATGGAAAATATATTTGAATAAGGCCTAACATTCCACAAGAAACCAACCATTAGTTCAACAGTCAAAAGATTATCCCCCCTCCCCCAAACACACTTTTAAAGTTCAGAGTTTGCACATGGATTTTCTGGCTTGGAATAAATTAGTAGCAATAGGATTTTCTTTCCCAAACAAAAAACTTCAGTCATAATTATAATAAACCTTATCTGAGTGTACGTGCACCTTTGGATGCTAAGCCAACATCATGGATCAATCCTTCAAGGTTGTATTGTCTCTCCCCTGCCCCTTTCTTATTTGACTTAAGAAAACGTAGATAAAACATCTCCTTGTCTGCTTGCATTCGAGCTGCAAAAGTTGTGTAGAAATCTTTCAATAAACTTATCAGCTCCACAAATAAGCTCTCTACCAGCAGCTAATGTTTGCATTTCACCCAACACCTTGTTTGTGGCAGTATGAAAAAATGGCCATCAGAGAAGAATAGATGTATTGGTGGATTAAATATGCCTTTGGAACATGCAAAAGAACCCAGATGCTAATAAGTTTTTGTATCCTACAACGCACCTATTATAAAAGGAGCTATAGATAAATGCTTTGCATACAAGAAGACTCAAATTTCACACAATTCCCTCAAACAAAAAACAAAGCACAAACTAAATGTACAGCCACCACACAGCTTTCCACAACCTAGTCCTGTTCAAATACATCAAACTATAATTCCCATCATTTCCAACTAGCTCTTCCCTTACTGAGGACTATAAGATTTGCAGTTTAACACTAGTAGATACCAGATTGATGGAAGTCACAGTGGACAAAGGTTTTTCCTCAATCCTAAAAGTCTAGAGATTTGCTATTAATAAAAGGGAACAGTACTATAATAGACCAAGAAATTAGCCTTATTTGTACTCACACCCTGATGAACAAAATGTCTGTTATTTTTAATTATTTCTTCTCATCATGAGTTCAAACCATTTTATAGTAATCAAATATATTACTGATGTGTCAGTCACAGCTAAGGTTTAATCCACATTATGTATTTATTCCATGCCAATAATAAACAGGAAATATTTTTGACAGGTTCTAATCTACTGTAATGAAAGTAACAGAAAACTTAGATAGACTTCAGGAAATTTTTAATTTACAGAGGCAATGTCATGGTATTTTAAAAGGAATACCATGGGTATTCTTTTAAAAATTAAAAAGAATTTTAAAATGGGAAATTTTAAAAGGAATTTTAAAATGGAAATAAATAATTCATTATGTAATAAATAATTGACACATGTTTAATATATTTGATTTGATAAGTTGCAGATATATTTTCATATTAATTCTCTTATCGCTGACATGGGAAAGTAAATTTCCAAATATATAACTTCCTTTTTTCCTGCTAGTCTTGTGCTTTGAGTAACAATTGTCTACCTGATTGTATGTTGAAGAAAGCACTAAACATCTTGCAGAAACAAAATTAAATCTGTAAAAATATATAATAAAATAGCACAAGAATACCAATTTTAAAGACTACATACAACGTGTACATATAATTTTGCATGCCATTTGTACTTATCTCACACTGGCTTGATGGAAAGGAAAAATAATGAGGAGAAAACTTCTCAGTGAAGCTACTTTAAATAAAGGAGCTGTTTTGGACAAAGCCTTGTAATCAAACTTATCTACATACCTTTATAAGAAAAATTTGATTGTTGAGATTGTCTTTCATTATTTGAATCAGGGTGTTTTCCCCCAGCCAACAAAAAGGCAAGCAGAAAGTCTTGCTTGCAAATGGGAACAACATTTCTGAAGCTGTTCTCTTTATAAGATCATTTTTCAAGCCCCTTCCTCCTTTTTACTATTATTGCTGTTATTAAATTTGAAATTATCCATTAGTACTATAATATGAATTTATATTTTATTTTGCTAATTAGTTTAGGAAGGTAAGGAAGAATTGTACATTTGCCCCATATGCTATATGAAGCTATTCTTCCATAGAGGCTATTTGTTTATTCCTTATAGGATAGAAAAGTCTAATGTTTACCAAGTCGTGTTAGAATGAAAAACAGCAGTTACTGCTCTTCAGATATTCCAATATAACATTTTTGTTGCAATTACATTTTCATTGCTTAGAATTTTATTCTATTAATAGTGAATTATAAACATGACATTCATTTGTGCTATTGTATAAAATACATTTCTGTCCTGGTTTAGTTGCTCTATCATAGTTCAATTCTTCTCAAAATATTTCAGCTAAATAACAGCAACATTTAAAGTTGAATATTTCTTCCTTGCCATGCTATTTTTTAAAATAACACATTTCTGTCTTATATCTGCAGTGAAATATATTTCAAACTGAAATATTTTAAGTGAGACAGATTATCCTACCTGTCTGCATCACCAAGACCCAGTGAGGTGTTGCGTTGTAAAGTTTCCCTCACAGCTGCCATCCCATCAGGGAGTCTGTTTAATCTGCGAGTATAAAGGCCCAATCCACCATCAGTCATGTACCTGTAAATAATAATAGCAATAATTCACCATCAGTCAATTTCAAAAGGCATCTTTACTTGGAACAGCTTACATCCTTCAACTGTTATCTGTGACACCATCAAATATCCCCATTTGCCTATCCCAAGTCTTTGGGAAAGACTCAATAGGACAAAAATGCCAAATCCAGCCTGAACATTTCACTGACTGTGCAACAAATCAAATGTTAAGCAGGCAAACGGATCAAAATAATATGTACAGATCTAAATTCTGTGGGTTACGATGTAGGACCTATCTGAGCTAATTCTGGCACAAACTGCAATGTATTTCTATTAGTTAGTTTATATTCATTATTTTAAAAAGTCTGATTGAAAAAGTGAGATACACGCTATCATTTTCTACCAGGAAATGCTAGTACTAATTTGCTTACTGACTTAAATCTGACATTTTCCTTCATAACTAAAGAGGTTAGATAAAACTTACATTTAGTACTGTGGATGTATGTACACTGAATTGTTAAAGTTTCTGTGATAGACTGCTTCCATGAAGTACAATGTAAGTAACGTAATTAAGGTGCAGGAAGCATTCTACTCATGGTTATAAAGTAACTAGCTTCCAAGTTATTATTATACCTCTTGTTTGTGCACCACATTCAGAGCCTCAGCTAATGCATACTTGGGACAACCAATGGCCTCTCCTGTACTGCACTGCCATCCCTAATATTTTCAGATAGAGAAATAAGCACAGAAAAAAGGCAATAAACCCAGAACTGTTTGAAAGAATTATTTCCACATGAATGCTGAGTTACTTCGTTATACGGATAGTATCTGCAGACTGTGATCTACAAGAGACTTTGGATGTAAAGAATATGTGTATGTATAGTATGGTGTTTATGTGAGCCTGCTTTCCAGAATATATTCTAGTGTGTAGAAGTTGAACATTCCTGGCCTAGAGGACACATCTCCCCAAAGGCCACTGAATACAAACCACTCAGCTATACCAGAATTATTGCTTACTTTTAACCGTTAGCAAAAAAGGAGTTCCTAGGAACTTTCTTCAAAGAATTTAATCTCTTGTCTGCAGACAGCAGATAGGTGTAGTTCCTCTACACCTATGAACAAATGAATACAAATAACACCTTTTATGTGTCAGTGTACAAATATTTAATCTCCCAATAATTGTTTTGAAGTACCCATTAGCAATTAAGGATGAAACCAAACCAACTTTAACAGAGAATGCTCTTACAGAACACTGATACTGGCTATAGTCCCATCTAATTCAAGAAGTATCAGGATATTAGTAGTATTACAGAGTAAAAGCCTCTTGGAAATTATAAAAAAATCAAGAAATATATCACATTGGACTCCAAATCTACCACATACAAGATTGTCAAGTCTGCTCTGCCAGAGTTTGATAATAGTAAACAAAATATGAAACCTGTTGGTATTTTTAAAACAATGGGCTATCCAGACTGGTTTGCTATATTTAATCTTTGATATGTTTTAGCTACTTTGTAATATTGCAGAGAAATTGAATCTTTATAGAAACATTTGTCAGCCTGGTAATTTTCAATTACCCACTTTGACCCAGGAAAGGGAGAGGGGAAGAGTTTAAAGGTCCCAAGAGGATATAACCAAAAATGGAGGAGAAAGTAGTATGTCCCTATGTGTATGTGCATCTTGACTAATTCATGTAAGAGAGGAAACTCTACCTAAGTAAATTCTACTAATTAACCCCATGAATGCAATTCATGAAAGTCTTGGAAGGAATCCCAATCCAATTCATAAAAAATCCCATCACAACATACATAGATTAAATATTACCAGTCCGTTCCTTGTTACAGTTTTTTGCTGTAGTACAGCTTCTATAAAGCCAAATCAGATGCCCTTAATTATTGCAACTAAGCACAAATTTCTATGCAGTTCCCTGTAGTTCCCTACCATAAATCCAGAATTACTGTTTATTTGTATGCTTTATTTTGTAACTTGCTGAGTGACTGAATAGGAAGAACTTAGAAGATTTTGGCAACCCAATTGGAATAGGCAAACATAAGAAGAAGAGCCAAGCACGGGGAGATTGTTCATTGTTTGCTAATGGTAATTCACTGCCAACTGCTGCTAACAATTTCCTGAATACAGGAAATAATTATTCCATTCTACTCTGCTCTAGCCAGATCTAATATGGAATACTGTGTCCAGTTCTGGACACCACCTTGAAGGATACAATTGGGGCAAATTCAGAGGATGGCTACCAAGAAGATAAGGAGTCTGGAGCTATAAGGAACAGTTAAGGAACCTAGGTACATTTAAATCATAGAAGAGACAACTAAGGGAAGCTATGAGATATCTGAAGGACTGTTAAATGGAAGAATGGTAGACATTATTTATTGTCCCAGAGAGCAGATCTAGAACCAGAGTTAAAAATACAATGAAGCCAGTTCAATCTAGATTGCAGAAGGCATTTCTAGACTGTATGAGCTATCAACCAATGAACCATGAAGTGATTGTGAGCTAGATAAGAAATAAGAGGATTTCTAGATACAGTCAACTAACACATGGGAGCAGAGTTTGTTTGTAGTATATCACATAGGTGGCAGGTTAATTTGGGCTGCAGAAAACCTAGGAAGAAGCGATTCAGAGAGATTCTGCCTTAATGAACTGACTAATAAAAGAAGGCTGAAGATTCCTATTGCACCTCTAAAATTCTGGACTTTATCCCTAATTTCTTTATTAAAACCCTTTATTGAAATCAGTGTGACTCTTAGTTTCTTGCTTGTGCCGAGATATGGAGCTTGACAGACATCTGAGGCTGAATAGTCATGTATCAGAAATAGTGCAATAGATTCAGCTCTGAGCAGAAAGTTGAACTAGAAATTCTCTAAATTACCTTCTTATTCTACCTTTCCATGAACATATAAATACCCTCCTGAGATTCAGTATTCACTTAATTTTAATCTGATCGAAACTGAAGTTTGCTCATAAATTGTTCTTTATGTTCGTCCCATTTCCTACTCTGGTTCCAGCACCAAAGATCTCTTTTCTTTTCCATCTGTGTTTGTTTGTTTACCCATCTAGATCCGGATACAGCTTTCCTCACTGATGAAATAATTACAAGCCTCTCTAGCTACTCCCATATGTGGAAACCTAATAATAAAGTGCAAGTTTCAAGTAATGTGTTTTGCACGGAAGATCTGGATAAATAAAGACTTGAGCAATCTACCGGTATATACTAAAAACTCTTGTTCTCATGACCTTTAACTGGAAGAAACGGTCCAGCACAGGGCAACAGTTTCTGAACCATGTTGCCTCAGATTGGCTAATTTACAGGATGTGTCCAAAATCCAGGATCCCTGACTCCTGAGGGAATGAAATATGGGGAAGTTGCATCTGCTTCAGCATTACTGGCTACTGTTGCAGACATGTGATCTTCATATTCAACATTTTGTGACAGTTTCCAAGCCAGTCTCACAATCCCTCACTCTCTTCCCCACCAAGCAACAGCAACTTACCTGCTTGCTGGAAAGGAAAGGGTGGAGGAAAGAAAGGAGGAACAGGGAGGAAGGAATACTAAACAGTTTCCCAGCCCCTTCTAGTCCCCCCCCATGAGCTTCTCCAACCTGTGCATCTCCTGTGTACTTTCCCTGACCTGCACCTCTTGCATGTTCTCATGCATCTTTTCTGACCCACATCACTCCACGCATACCTTACCTGACCCGTGCAGCATTTCTTGTTCACTCCCATGCATCATCCCTGACCCATGCTCCTCCTGCCCACCTTCCTCGACCCATGCAGCATCTCTTTGGTACCCTGACCCATGCTGACCCCCATGCACCATTCTGACTGACTTAGCACCTCTCATACACTCCTGCAGTTCCCATGCATTCTTCTTGAACCCGTATCATTCTCCACATCCCACTTTATCCATGTGGCAATTCTTATACAATCCCATGACCCCAAGACAAGATTAGTACTGTCCTCAGCATTAAAATATAACAAAATGAGTCTAGAGCCAAACCATTATTGTTTAAGCAGGATAGTTTCAACAAATGGAGCTCCCACAGTTATCTTCACATTTTAAATACATTCACAGCAATGATTAGAGAACAGAGTATTTCAGACCATAGGATAACATGCAATCTCCAAATTCATTGTAAAATTGAAGCAACAGACACTATTCAGTACCAATATTAATACTGTATTTCTTATAGACTTTTTATAGATTTTTCACTGAAGAAAAAACTAATCTGAATATGTTTGGAGTTTATGATTCTCTACATGCTTTCTGATATAGTACCCCAAACCATATCAATATTTTCAGCACATGAGGATTAACAGATTATAAATTGCCACTATGCCAAATTTTTGAATGAAGTTTTCATCTTAAAAATAGAAATGAAGGAGTAAAAAAACAGACAATGAAAGAGAACCAAAAAGTTCTAATAGGCTACATTTTAGAAGTTTTTAAGCAATCTTAATAATCTTAATTTGCACAAGGCTTAAGAGTTCATATTAGACTAGATGTGCTGAAATTAAAGTTTCTTCATGTAACTAAGACAAACAAATGAAGTCCAAACATAAAAGTATTTTTTTAAATTATGCACATCATACTTAAATAAATTATACAGCTTTTAAAATCAACTGCAGTTTAAATGTCTATTGCTATGGACATTTAACAACAACAACAAATACTTAAGCCAGTCTTCCTCAAACTTCCTGGGGCTACAACTTCTGAAATGCATAGTCCAAAGAGTTTACAGTAGAATCCCACTGATCAAGTGCCAGATTGTGGAAAGCGATCCTAATTTACAGTATGGTGAAAATGTCCCAGGCGTCTCTGAATTTGAATTCCCCCTGCTCTTCTGCTAGATTCTGTACAATTCAACAATACAAATCCAACTATGCAACAAGCAAAAAGAAAACAGTGAAGTTGATACCTTTGGCAAACGTTCAGCAAAATAACATACTTTTACTAAGTCATGAATGAAGCGTTATTTCCTTTCAATCTTTCCGTTGCCGGTCTGAAAACACTGGCCAAATTATCTGAAGAGTCTGAATATGTTCTTCAGTTCTGCAAAGTTTGCTGCCATTGACTGACTTTTCTTTTAAAGATTCTTCTTTGCCAAGGAGGAGGAAGAGGAGGAGAAAGAAGAAGAAGAAAGGAAGCTTCCTATCAGACAATTTAAATGTTGTAATTTCTATGCTGATGTTCTTGCAGTAAATGGAAAAAATAGTGCTTTGTTCAACACTGACCCCATTTCTGCCTTCTGAAAAAAAAAATCACTGAATTACATGGTCAGCTGTAACAGACAACTCCAAACTATAATGCTCCAAACAAGATATAAACTTCAGACGCAACAAGGAGGAAAAAGGAAAATGCAATGGATGTAAGTCAGCTCTGAAGAGTGTCTACTGGTACAAGAACAATAAACAATTGTCCCTCTGGAGTTTCACAAAGAGGTTGCTAAGCTAGTTAAAACTAGGGACAGGACTATTCTCAGTTCTGCTCTGTCCATGGGGACAAGACACAATACTTTCCCCTCAACTGCATAAACAAGGAGGTCAGTTTCAATGGCAGTGAGAGAAGCAAGTCTCCAATCTTTCATTTATTACAGTGTTTGTTTGCAAGACGTTACAGACCTCAACCTTAAAACGGGAAAAGCAATTGCAAGCGTTATGTAAGAAACAAGGGCTTTACAATGTGATTTTTTTTAAAAAAAAAGAAAATAAATTTTAAAAAGAATGCGCTAGTGAGTGTGCGTGCATGCACATTAGTGTGTATATGGAGATGCACAGGCATTCCATGAATAGATTTGCTACCATCACTATATTCAACAGAGGTCTACAGTAAATCCTTTTGTGGTAAACAACTTTTCAATGCCTGTTTTTTCCTCTTGTACAAGTTGATACAGAAATGTAGGCCAAATATTTGTTTGTTTCTTTGTTTGTTTGTTTGTCTATGAGATTAATATTGCTGCCTATTTGCACGTGGAAACTCAAGGCGGCTTACAAGAATATAAATACATCATATAAAAAACAATAAAACTAATAAAAGAGAGAATCATATGTAATAATATGGTAGTAAAACCGAAGCAAATTAAATACTTTTGAAACTCCACTGATGTTAGTAGGACAACTAATAATATATCTACAAATTTCTCTTGAGATCTGTGAGTAGATTAGATAATTACAGAATTATTCCTGTAAGCCAGCATCCTCTAACATGATGCTAGATTGTTTTGGACTCCAACACCCATTGTTCCTACTATCAGAGAACTGGGTATGGGAAGGTTGGTATCATTTAGGCAGTCATATTTAGCTGATTCAGGCCAGATGACAAAAATTCTGTTAAATGTGCAATGACATACTGTCTTCCTTTAAAAAAAAAATCTCCCTTATCATCTGCTTTGCTCATGTTCTCCAGACTTTACAATTTCAGACAAGAAGATACAACGTTGTGCCAAAAGAACCCTGACACACAGCAGAGAGGTGGTGGTGAAGGGCATTCATATTTCTAATAAGGGAGTCCCAGAGCGATCAGGCAAATACAGGAAAACAGGACCAGGTAAAAGCGGCATGAAGAAATTACAGATGGATGCACAGATAGGAAGAATTGCAATGGCAATTCACAGAAGAGGAAATAAGTTGTGGTCCCCATGCATCTAGTGTTCTTCCTCTCCAGTGTAAAAGTAATGTATGTTATATGAGCTGAATACCGGGCAGTCACAAAAAACCAAAAAACAAAAACCACTTTTGCGCCTTAAGCTTTTCATAATAACAAAATATGGGGCCTGTAGATTAGAGTTATGAACAGCTCTTGCAGAAGCAAAACTCTGCATGTGTACACCAGACATACTCAGACTAGTACATCAGTGTGTATACAACAAAAGCTGTTCACAAATCAGAACGGGGTTGCCTAATTTAGATAATAACCCTTTATCTGTGACAGAATCTTCTGGCCAGTCAGTGTATACATTACATATATAAAAATCTGGGAATGAAAAGAAAAGAAAAGAAAAAACCTTCCACTGAACTGCATTTTTGTCCTGCTCTTACCAGTCTAATAGGCAGGTTTTTTTTCTGCTATGTTCTGCACTGAAAGCATGATACTACGATACTAAATTGAAAATCAACGTTGAGTAAGTTGACACTGTGGTACAAAAGTTAATATCATAAGACTGTGCAGTAGTCTTTAAATGACTTTTGGAGGATTAAAGAAATACTGAATTCGGTGGGACTTAAATTACAGTGAACATAAAGACGGACATCAACCTTTTCCCCCCCCTTCATAAGAATTTCTGTTTTACCTAATATTTTTTCAAATATTACTAAATATCATATATCAAACATCATTGGAGGAGAGACTTTAATGTAAACAGAATAATCATCTTTTAGCAAATGACAAAGCCATCATTATTTGATGTGGATTCTTGGTTCATCAGTTCGGGAATGTTAGGACCAATTTTTAAACAATCCAGTCTCCAAGGAGTCAAACAGCAGCCATCAGCCATAATCCCTCACTCTCAAAACACCATTCATGTCCCAAATATTACTTTAACCTCCCGCTACGAATAATGTACTCTTTATTTTTTCTTCCCTCAGAACAAAGCCTCTGTGATGTATATGAATGACAAATGTTTAAGGAAAATAACAGTTGCTCAAAATATGAATGCAAAAGTCAAGAGACTTAACATTCTAGAACAGGTGACAGAATGACATTGGATCCTGTTTTACATTGTATATATTATTGTGCTACCATTTGTTGGAATATTGCCTGTTCTGCTACCATTATTGAAATGGTACGATGTTATAATATATGGTAACAGTTTATAATACGGTAAACATATACATGATGATGCTATCAATAGTCTAAGAAAAAATACAGAAAATAGAAATAAAGCAGCATACAAATTCACGCTGGCCTACAAAGAAAGAAGATTTCATCCTGATTCCTTTCCTAAAGGGAAGAATATTCACTCCCTGGTAACTACTCATTCATTTGCAAATTATATGAAACAATTCAAATGTGCATTTTTCTAGGAAATACATATTTGAAATTATTTCTTCAAACGTCAACATTGTGCTATCATCACAACATCATGCTATCACCTACTTAAATATCCTATAGCAGAAGTTGCATAATTTGTGTACTATTACAGAAAAATCATTTTAAATTAAATACAGGTGGTCCCTATACCATTTCAGACAGATGGTTATCCCATCTCTTCTTAAAAACTTCCAGTGTTGGAGCATTCACAATTTCTGGAGGCAAGTTGTTCCACTGATTAATTGTTCTAACTGTCAGGAAATCTCTTCTTAGTTCTAGGTTGCTTCTCTCCTTGGTTAGTTTCCAGCCATTGCTTCTTGTCCTGCCATCAGGTGCTTTGGGAGAATAGCTTGACTCCCTCTTCTTTGTCCCAACCCTGAGATATTGGGACATGATATGAGTTGGTATTTTAAAATTGGTTGGTCAAAAAATCCACTGAATAATTGTTAGGATGGTTGACAGCCACAATAAGTAGTTTGATGACAGGAGGTTAGTGGACTATCCCTTATTATTGTTGTTAGTTAAAAAATAAACAAAAGTAATTGGTTAAGGTGTAGAAGTAGGAACAGGAAAATGCAAATTCAAGTTTACTTTCAGATGTGGAAATTCACTGAGTGACTTTGGTTTAGTCCCTCTCTCAATCTAACCCATTTCCCATGTTGCTATTGGAATAAAATGAAAAAAGTGTAATTTTGAGGAACATAATATACACATGCACATACAGTTACAGTAGATTTGTGGTTTATTAAATTTAGTTATCCCACTGATTTCAAGAGGAACGAAGTTTAACTAACAGTTTGACATCAATCCATCATATTAGCAGGCCCTTTTCTTTACAGATTGCCTTGTTAGTTTGCTATAGCAAAAGGCAACCTGTAATCTTGTGATACTTCATATATGAAAATATTTTAGTAGTTATAATAAATGTGTTAATATTTAAGGTACACTGTAATTTTCATTTCCCCCCAGTCTCTTTTTTATCTTGTCCTCAGTGAAATATAAGCCTCCCCCAATGTCCAAACAAACTGGAAATTCGAGCCTGTTAAGGTTGCAACATTTCTTTCAACAAGAGGCATTCCAAGTTGTATGTATTGATTTATTTTAGTTTGTTAGGTATACGGTGCAGTAATTTCCCTTGAGAGAAAACTTGTGAAGTTTGAAATGTATGGGGAATTAGCTGGAAAATAAAGCATTTCCTGTTCCCCTTGGTTTCTGCTCCTTACATCTTTCTAACTAGAGTGGTTGCCACTTTTAATATGGCAGGACTGTAAAATGCCTACATACTGTTTACTATGCCACAAGTAGCAATGTACAGTATTAATGAAAGAGGGCCCCAAGCAATCCACTATCTGTGTGTCTATGTGTGTTGTGGACTTTCTCATTAGTGTTGAACATATGGGAACCAATGACATGCAAATGAGGATGACACTGTTTGGACTAAAGGTGAAGGCAATTTCTCAATTTCTATGACTTCAGGGATTCAGTCATGTAGTTTTCTTGGCAACAGTATATAAATATCTTGCCATCCCAATTTTCTGGCCTTGCTTTAGCTTTTCGGGATCATCTAAGGTCAGATAAGGCTGCCATCTAGCCAGGCAAGTTCTCCAGGATATTTTTGACAAGTTCAATGAATGTGTGAAGAAGAAAAAAAAAGTCTGAATATTCTGATACCTCTAATTAAGGCTGAGTGTTATAAGATCTTGTCATTCATTTACTCAGATCATTTTCCAGCTCTTTATTTAAATTGTTGGAACAGTTAAAGAAGAAAAGGAGCAAAAGAATCAACTGAAGAATGGCCAGGTGAAGCTGTGGCTACAGGACATCCCACTTCAAAGGGAATTATGTGAGTCTACATTATCCATGTTTCTGGCCCTGTAAAATGGACGGAGGGAGATATGGTGAGCTACAGCCCATAAAAAAAGAGAGATAACAACAGAGTCCCCATTCATAAACAGAAAAAAATCTACCTCTCAGCCTTTATCCTGAAGAAAACTAGGGAGGGTCAAGCCTGAGGTATTTTTTCAAATCCCATTCTTTCTTTGGGCTGAGATTTTTCTTATTTGGCTGTTACCTTGGCTATGGTTCTTTCTCTTCTTCATCAAAGGTATTCTCACAGCCCATTATACTTTCCTAGATTTGGAAATTTTCTATCCTGTCTCCGAAAGAGATTTCCCTCATCCAGATAGAGATGATGTATAATTAGAGAATGTTCCTGGTGTTGTGGTTCCTACTTGAAGAGTTATGGCCAGGAGAATAGTTCTACAGCTTTGGCTTCTGTGCCAGTTGCATCTGTTTATGGACTGGAAGTTACTCTTCAAAGTTATTCACTGATCTCCTAGCTGGAGTACAGTAGCACTGCATATGGAGATGCCTTGGAAGAACATTTAGCCCAGACTGTAGCAGTCAGATCATTTGTGTGTTATTTTGTTGGGTTATTTTTTTTTATAATTGCCTAGATAGAATAACAGATTTGGGAGGGATCTTGGAGGTTTTCTAGTCTAACCCCCTGCTTGGGTAAGAAACCATATACCACTTCAGACAAGTGGTTATCCAATCTCTTCTTAAAAACTTCCAGTGTTGGAGCATTCTGGAGGCAAATTGTCCCACTGATTAACTTGCAGGACATTTCTCCTTAGTTCTAAGTTGCTTCTCTTCTTGATTAGTTTCCACCCATTGCTTCTTGTCCTGCCTTCAGGGGCTTTGGAGAATAGCTTGACTCCCTTATAATATAGACATGTAACACTGCTCTGGGAACTGCACTATCTCCCAGTACAATTGAAGGTGTTGATTATCATCTATAAAGCCCTACGTGGGGTTAGGGCAAGACTGCCTGACTCATTGTTTCTGTTCATCCCACCAGAACCAGCAGAGTTCGTATGCTCTAACTATTGCCATCTGGTAGCATTTTGGAGTTTTGCCTTTCTTTCACTGCACCTGCCCTGTGGAACAGCATTTCCCCAGATATTCAGGTAGCACTGATCCTCTCATAGAGGCTTTAAATACATTGGTGAGATGAGCAGGTATATAAATTGTATAAATAAATGCAATTGCTGCCATTGGTTATGAGTAGTTGATATTACCAATACTGACATAAATTTATTTTATTTTTATTGAATTAATAAACACATTTGTATAGCTGTCCCTCTCACAAAAAAAACAGCACTGTTTGGCATATTGCAATCAAATGAGACAGCATGTATAAAAATGACAGATACAAAAATATAAAAATCCACATTAAAAAAATAAAGGTTATAAACATAAGTACAGAAACCCTAAGCAAAGAGAGGATAAGAATGGCCACTACAGCATTGAAGCCATCAAAACATATCTCCGGTTCCTTCAGAGCCCCAAGCCTGATAATATAATCAGGTCTTGAGGGATTTCTGAAATAACAAAAGGGATAGAGATAATCTAATCTTGAGGAAAAGAATGTTCCATGAAATTCATGACAAAGCAGAGAAAAAATGTCTCCTGGGACCTACATTTGTTAGTTGATGGTACCTGCAACATGCTTTCTGAGCCAGGTCTAATGGGACAATCTAATGTAACCGAGGAAAAGAAGTAACTTTGACAGCCCAGCCCCATGCCATGAAGGGCTTTAAAGTTTAAACTCAGCATCTTGAATTGGCCCTAGAAGCAATAGCAGTAGCACTTAGACTTATATACCACTTCATAGTGCTTTGCAATAGCAATAGCACTTAGACTTATATACCGCTTCACAGTGCTTTACAGCCCTCTCTAAGTGGTTTACAGAGTC
>JANHFL010005910.1:411151-421719 GCA_032468155.1 Oxyrhabdium leporinum
ATCTATCTATCTATCTATCTATCTATCTATCTATCTATCTATCTATCTATCTATCTATCTATCTATCATCTATTTTTGGACTTGAAATAAGATTAGTTTGGGGGGGGGAGACTAATATAATCAACTTTTGGTAATTAAAATTATTAAAGGTTTTATTTTAATTGCAAGTTTACTGAAAACTCCATCTCTTTCTTTCTTACTGCTCTGGATCACCCAATCTACATTTAAGTGTTTACCTCAATTATAGTGATATAGTTTGGAGGTTGTCTAACCAAAGCTATATTTCAAATAAACAAACAAACATGAACTCAATGTGCATGGAACCATCCAGCTTGATAATCCTGAAAAATAATTGAACAAACAATTCCAAATGTAACAAGAACCAAACAAAATAAAACCAACATTCGCATACCAGAATCACCACAAACAAAACAAAGTCCCACAACAACCAAGCCTTAAATATATATTCCATTTCCTAATCCACAAAGCTAAAATGTCTTATACCTTTATCCAGACAAGAATTCATGTATGATCAAATTTATCTTAAACTGACAGCAGTTATATTAAAAAGATATAGCTGAAAAGTTTCCTTGATGAATTCAAATATCTTCTACGTTCTTTTTTCTGAAGGCATTTCACTTTTTTTTTTCTTTTAAAAAGAGAGCTTAAAAATCTCCCTTACTCACCTCTCGAGAGAGCCACTGCTTTTTAAAGCTACTCCTTGCAAACTTTCTCTTTTGGAGATATTACTTCCCAATTACTGCAAACACATTTTCTGTTAGACTGCTGATGCTTCCAATTAACTTTTGTCATCTCTCAACTGTTAGCCTGCCCTGCAGCTTGCTGGGGATTAACGGCTTTTACCTGCTATCCTGGATCCTTTAGCAATAAACGGCAACTAGAGTTCCTTGTACTTTTTGAACTTAAAAATAAACAGCAACCAGCAGTGAACGTTTGCAGCAGTTTGGAAAAAGAACTGTGAATGTTGTTTTCTGAATCATACACTGCTGAAGCCACAGAGAGTCTCTTTGACTTCACTTTTAACTGCTCACAGAAGAGACAGCTCTGTTAATCTCACCAGTGTGATTTGCATCAAACTGCTTCATATTTCTAAGCACACCCATCTTCCTTACTTAGCAGAGATTTAGGTTTCTAAGAGAATTCTCTTGCAGTCAACTCCCACTGTCCTAACTGAAACAGCAGATGTGCATGCTCATTTTATAGAGAGCAGGCATTGCTAAGATTGGAAGAGTTCCAGAGTGTCATTAATTTTAAATGATTAAACTAGATAATCTCTATTGCACTTTTTCCCACCCTCACCCTTATAATCAGAAGTTTGGAAAAGGGAACCAACTCAAGGCTAAATGCCTCACAGAATGAACTAGATTTATAGATATATATTTTTGGCGTAGTTAAATACTTAAGCAATCCCTTTTCATTTTGCAATTGGGACAGAAGTTAAAAGTTCATTGGAGGTATGAATACACACTACATGGCTATGTAGTCAACACATACAGTTCACAGGTTATGCCAGCCTACTAAACATATGATTTTATACCCAACTGTATGAAAACTTTAAATTACCTGTACAGATCAAGAAACTAATTTAATTCTAAGGCATCATCTGCAGCAAGGAGGAATTATTCATTATTTTACGCAAAGTTCTGTATCCCATTCTTCTGGTGGGTATGGATCATTCAGCTGCATGTGGAATTAAGATATTAAAGAGTGCTTTGAACGTTTCCAGAAAATGCTAAAATCCTTAGTCCTTTTTTTTTAAAAAAAATAGTGCCTTAGATCAATGCTGACTCCTGGACTAGCTGCTGCAGTTTTCTTGGCAAGATTTCCAGAAGTGATTTGCCATTGCTTCCTTTCTAGGGCTGAGAGAGAATGATGGACCTAAGGTCACCCAGCTGGCTTCATGTCTATTGCCCAAGACAGGACTAGAACTCACAGTATCCCTGCTTTTAGCCTCGTGCCTTAATCATTGCATAAACTGGCTCTTTTAATCTTATAATATTTGTAAACACTTCCCAATTACCCCACCCCATTATGTCTTTTATTATAAGTAGACTGTTAATTCCTTAAAACAGAACAGGGTCTTCTGTTATTTTTGTGGGAAATTCATGGTGATGGAGTTGCATGAAGAGTAGTGAAGGCAATGGTTCATTTGAGGAAGACATTCATTTTTGACTTCTACTTCTCATTCACCTAAATCACAAACCACAGAAACAGTAGTTATGTCTAGATGCCTGACGTGACTGATTGTACAGAATTTTTTTGAAATTAGACTGAAGTTTATGGGCAACTGGAGTTATAACAACAGTTATATACAACCCTTTGGGAATTAATTGATAGGTCTAACTATAGATGGAATCCACAAAATGGACCCATCACTTCTTTGCCTCAGTTCCAAACATGAATGTGGGAAATCTTCACAGATTTGGAGGCTGTAAAGATGTCAAGTGAAATCCAGTAATACATTGTCCTTAATATTTATCCTTCTTATAGATAGATTGCAAAACTTTAGAGAGAAAGCATTCTCCTCAGTTCCCAATCTAGAGCTCTTGGGAGATCCTTAGATCCTTGTGTTAGGATTTTACCATGTTCCTCCCTTATGACTGAATAAACACCGATCATTATTTCAGCTGCTTTATCAGGTCATTGGTTTTGGTCCTACTTCAGTGATATACCTTCAAACATTTCATTTCGGGAAAAAAAAGTTCCTTGCACTGAGTGTCTCAGATTGTCTCATTTTGAAATGAGTAAAATTAATTCCCACCTGTCATCTTCCCTGAGGCGGTTTTGTTTCTTCAAGAGTGTTTGCCAACTTTACTCAACAACAAGTGAGACATGTTCAAAGTCAGAATATGGTTAGGCTAAATGATTACTTTCTCTCCTCCTTTCAAAGCAAGAGCTCGGCTTGGGATTTATTTAATTCCCAGTGTTTCTGTTACAGATTCGCTGGTGGTCCTGTTTGAATGCCAATGCATACTCTACCACAGTTAGCTTGAATTTCATCAGCTCCTGTAATATCTCGACTGCAAATTCAAACCTAGCCACTCACAATGAAACTATATCAATAGTTTAAATTATTCTGTGAAATGTTAGTGTAAGAAGAACTGGAGAAAACGCATATAATTTCCCATCATTTGTCAAGTTAAACCTAAACACAGGCTGATTCCTTATGGTTGCTACTAGCTTTAGAGATTTGTCAGAAATAAAGAAAATTACTTTTAGAACATAATTCTAACTAACTTTAGTCATTGGGAAGAGCCAAAAAATGAGTTTATAAACACTAGAGGATGGACGGGGCAAGTGTGTGCGGGGGAAATCTGTGGCCTCCCAGATATCAAGTATTGGGAGACAACCTCTTGCTGTCTCTCACAAACACAGAATCACAGTAGGGTGAATGGAATAAGGGATCATCCTATGACCATCACTTGCAATTGTCAGTTAAATGTAGCTGGTCTTTCTGAGAAAAAGCAATGGTTTCTCTCAGACAACATGTATGTGTCTTCTCCTAGAACTATTCCTTTAAAGGTCCCAGAGGCGTAATGAATGACAGAACTGTAATTAGTTTGCTTCCCTCCTTGCTAAACAAAGTATTACATGAAAAATGGTGCATCTCCATCCAAGAATAAACAAAGGCCAAGTTGCCATTTTGAGAATACTCAATGCTACAGAGTTGATCTTCTAGCAATGAGAATTAGTGTTGCTGCATGTAGCCTGTCGGTGTCCATGGAGAGTATGTATGTGCCCTGCCCTCCTTCTCATTGGTGAGCCAGAGCAGGTGCCAAAAGTGTGGGAATCACATGGCCTCAAACTCTTAAGGCCTGACTCTCCCTTTAGGCCCTTGGACAGAAAATTATGTAACTCATTAAAGTGTATTAATATGTGACTTTATTGAACTTAGTGCTATATGTGTGCTTCTAGTGATTTTTATTACATGTTTTATTGTTATTTTTACTGTTAGCCATAGAGGGTTGCTTGGCAAATGGGTGAGCATGCAAATTGAATTATATTAATTACATAAAATTTGGTATGGATTATATTAAGTCAATCACCACACATACAGTAATGAGTTTTGTTCTGGGTTTCTTGAGGTAAGCTCAAAATCAGAACGTTGCAACATTATTTGAGATCAGGTGTGTCCAACCCACGGCTCTTGGGCCACATGCGGCCTTGGATAGCTAGTAATGTTGCTCCACGGGATAATTAGAAAATGGAAAATAATGAAGGATTTTAATGCATATAAAATATATATTAACCATATCATATTATTCTATGCAGCTCCTAACAATTCCTCTTTGCTCAATGTAGTCTAGGCAAGCCAAAAGGTTGGATAACCATGTTTTAGAACAAAGTTCCCCAACCTTTCTGGGTTAGCGGCCCGCAGGGAGGGGAGGGGGGAAAGAGGTGATGGTTTTGTGGGCGGGGCAGGTGTGTGTGTGTGTGTGCGAACACCCATTGCTCATGCAAGTGGGGCAGCGAGAGCCTGCATGTGCTCACTGGCCAACTACTCATGCAGCCTGGTGGCCAATAGGCCACGGGCCACTACTGGTTGCTGCAATATCCTTGCCGTGATTATAGTATAGGTATATACATTTGCAGAGGTAACTTTCAGTCAACAAAGGATAATCTTATTCTCTAACCCATTTGGCAGGAAAAAGGTGTGAGACATCTTAAATTAGCAGAGGTGTGAAACTCACTAGTGAACAAAAGTTTTTGGCAGGCAAAATGGAACAACAGCCCAATCTTGTTTGGAAAAATCTGATTAATTGCATATGAGAGACGCAAAACAAGGGTGTTGAGTTCAATATGATTTACATTTGAAGGTACACATCGCAGAACATTATTGAAAATTCAGTAAAAGGACTATAGCTACTCAAATGAAATAGCCAATGGGTTTGCTTCCGTACCATAAACAGTCAGAATGTTCTTCATGGCCTAAGGCTTAAGAACATTTTATACTAATTATTACACATGAAATTCCCATTCAAATGAATGGAAAGCACCTCGTGAGCAAATATTTGAAATTGAAGCAGGATATTCCTATGTGGACCAAATACCTGTTGGAAGTGATGGATTTACAGTAGGCTGTAATTTATTTGATGGATCCTCAGTTAGCCCTCGGTAGTAACACAAAGTTAGGATAGTTATAGGTCTATTACAGAGGAGGGATTTCCTGTTTTATTGTCTCCACGGCCATTAGGCTAATTATAAAACTTACTACGGTAGGATTCAGTGAGAGGGAAATTAATCAAGTCTCAGTGGATAGTTCAAATTGAGCAAGGAAAGAAGTACATGTGTTTAGATTGTTTTGTCAGCTAAAGAGGCAAGTACTTAGCATGAAAGGACCATGGCTGCTACATTGTTCCTTGAACCGAACTGATATGGAGACCAACAGTTGTTGTTTCACTTGCAGGTTGTGGTGTGGGATAATAATTGGTTCATCTGAATTGCCATTTGATTTCAATACTGGAACAGGGTACAGGGTTAATCAACAGTTCTCTTGTTACGAGAAAGTCTGTTGTCATAGTTAAATTCTTGAACTCGAAGCAAAGGCTTTCCTCTTATACTGATGAGAGTAGGAATATCTAAATCTAGCTGCCAGGCCTCACACAAGGCTTGGATATAAATCTCCAGACTCTTAATTCAGGGATCAGCCTACTTGGCAGATGTGACTTGTTTAAAATAGTGTCTTTATAGCAGACAAGAATGAGGCTACATAGCAATAACAATAGCACTTAGACTTATATACCACTTTAGAGTGCTTTACAGCCCTCTCTAAGTGGTTTACAGAGTCAGCCTATTTCCCCCAACAATTTGGGTCCTCATTTTACCCACCTCGGAAGGATGGAAGGCTGAGTCAATCTTGAGCCTGGTGAGATTTGAACTGCCAAATTGCAGGCAGCCGGCTGGCAGCAGAAGTAATCTGCAGTACTGCACTCTAACCACTGCGCCACCGAGGCTCTTACATGGACATAGATGACCCACCACCAGTCATATACAGAACCAAAGACCTTATAAAGTCTTTACAGATAGTTCTTGACTTATGACCACAATTGAGCCCAAAATTCCCACTGCTAAGCAAAACAGTTACTAAGTTATTGAGTTTTGGCTCATTTTATGATCTTAGTTGCCACGGTTGTTAAGTGAATCACTGCAGTTGTTAAGTCACATGGTTGTTAAGTGGTTCTGGCTTCCCTGTTGACTTTGCTCATCAAAAGGTCACAAAAAGTGATCACATGATATTTACTGGGAACATATATATATAGTATAATATGTGTGTGTACGTGCGTGTACATATACATATATGCACACACGTGTATGTATGTATGTATATGTATAGGTATGTACGTACATACATACATATATACACAAACACACATGTATATATGATCCCAGTACACTGCAACCATCATATACATACATACATACATACAATCACATAATCCTGGTACCTTGCAACCATCTCATATATACTGCAACCATTGTATACATGACCTTCTGACAAGCAAAGTCAATAGGGAAGCCAGACTCACTTAACAACTACGTTACTAACTTAACAACTGCAGTAATTTACTTAATAACTGTGGCAACAAAAATAAAAAAATGGGCAAAACTCACTTAATAATTCACTTAATAACTGTCTTAGTTAACAGTGGAAATTTTGGGCTTAATTGTGATCATTAAGTCAAGGACTACCTGTACAGACTTTATAACTGTGATGGTGAACCTGTGGCACGCGTACCAGAGGTGGCATGCAGAGCTCTCTCTCTGGGCACATGAGCAATCATCCCTGGTCAGCTCTACCACGCATGCGCGCGTGCACCTCCTGCCAGCCAGCTGGTCTTCGGGTCCCTGCCGTGCACGCACAGAGGGATGGGGCGCACATGAGAGGGGGTTGCATGCGCATGTGTGGGGTGGTGGGGTGCATGCGTGGGTGGCATGTACGTGTTGCATTTTGAGGATGCGCACATGCATTTTGGGCACTTGATGCCGAAAAGGTTAGCCATCACTGCTTTATAATATGCACATGCACAAGCATCTGAATTTTGATCATATGACCACAGGGATGCAGCAATGGTCCTAAGTATGAAAACTGGTCATAAATATTTTTTTCAGTGCCGTTGTAACTTTGAATAGTCACTAAAACAAATGATTGTAATTCAAGGACTACTGTGCTTTATGATTTATACTCTATAAATCAATGGATACTTGGCCATTGTCTTGATGGCTTTAGAAGATTCCTAATTTATATTGACATAAAAGTTCTTGTAGTTTAGGAAGCCTCAGTTCTAGTTTCTAGTTTAATTTCATGCACATAGCCTCCTTGGAAATTCAAATGTCCTTAAATATTTCTCTTCAATCCTGTTCTTTAAAATTCACCCTGAATACCAAAAATCAAATCGCCAGAAAATCCAGTCCTGATGTAACACCCCCAACCATGCTCTTTGCAGTCACTCGTCATAACAGAAGGAACAATTATAACTTATAGGCCGTAAAAGGGTTGACCTTAAATTATAGTCTTTTCCCACTCATACATTTAATCGGAAAATCACTCAATATAGCTGCTAGATCCACAGGACGTAGCTTGCGTAATTCTGCCCTCAACTTTTTCCTCTTGTTAAAGACACATAAAAAGTGAAATTATTCACAGCTAGCTTTGCTTGACACCTGATATTTGATGAAGTTATTTCTTTAGTTTTAAAATTTGTTGATTTATTATCCTATGGACAGATTTGGAAGAGAAAGAGCGAATCTAAACTTTGTCCCCACCATCCCCCCCTTGTGTGCTTATGTACACATCACTAGCTTACTTTTCAGTTTCTAAGTTGCTTTTGAGTAGTTTTGCCTACTAAAGAAAGCTTCATGAAAAGGAATTGAGGAAAATCTCATCATGTAAAAGTAAAGAAAGCAATGGTAAAATTCAGTGTGTATGATCCTCTTATTGTCTCTCTTTCTCTCTCTCCTTCCCTCCCTCTCTCTCTCTAAAAGTAGCCTACTTTTCAGAGTTGCTTTTGAGTAGTTTTGCCAGCTTATCAGCCTTTATGCATCCCATTCTAAAGATTTCATTTTTCAGTCTCCTTTGTGACCTCTTAGTTAATAGATGACAGTTGAGAAAATTTCTGTTCCTTGGCAAGTGTCGGTCTGTTGAATAACCATATTCAAATATAATTTTGTTTTCCACTAATATTCTTAGAAGTTCATACCTAGTATGGTAGTCTTCCAATATTTCAGTTGCTAGTGAAACAGCCTCTCTGTGTTTAAATAAGAGGCTGAGGCATGATTCAAATGCCAAGTCTAGCCTATTAAAAGCAACATAAGATTAAACAGCAGATGTACTGCTTGCTGTTGAATCCTGTCCGCTAACACCATTGGGCCTCTGGATTTACTATGCCGTATGGCACATCCCCAAAAGAAATAAACTTAAGCCTGCCTCAGACAAGCAAACTTTTCCCTTACATCAAGTTTCATTTTTTAAAAAAACCCTGATAAATAATACATAGAATGGATAATTGCATTTTTCAGCGATCGATCGTTCTTTCAGGTGCCTTTCAGCTCATTATTGAATGACAGTAGTCCAAAACTACACTTCATGTAAGGATAAGGAACCTGATGGCCTAACTCCTCGCATCATTCATCATCAAGTGTCATCAAGACATCAAAAGCCATAGTGGCTCAGTGGTTAGAATGCAGCATTGCCGGCTAACTCTGCCAACTGCCAGAAGTTCAATCCTGACTGGCTCAAGGCTGACTCAGCCTTCCATCCTTCTAAGGTCGATAAAATGAGAACCCAGATTGCTGGAGGCAAAAACAGCTAGGGGAGTAATTGAAGCCTGGCAAAAGGGCTCCTTGTCAAACAACAGGCGTGCTGATGTTCCACCAACTTATCAAGTACTTAGGAGGTGAGGGCTTGGCAGCAGAAGCAAACAACAGCCAATGACTTCATAGCCAGCCATCAACACCCAGATCAACCTCTAAAAAGGTCACATACAATAGGTACTATATAAATACCATACATAGAACAGTCCAAAGCATACACTCTGCTAGAGAGAAGTTCCCTGAAAATGGGCTCTAGTACAAGTCTGAAAGCTCGGAAGACAAAACCTCTGGTCCTGGGGACTGACCCAGAATGGATCCTGCAACATTATCATGAGACATGTATATTCGCTTTCCTTCATGCAAGATGCTGACTTTGTAAACCGCTTAGAGAGGACTGTAAAGCACTACAAAGTGGTATATAAGTCTAAGTGCTATTGTTATTACTTGCTACCATTGACTTGGACTATGCTCATTTGTAGTTCAGCAGCATCTGCAGAGCCATACATACAATATGTCTTCTCTTTAATATAGATTCATATTGCCTTCTCTAGCAAAATTGAAGTCCTTGAGTGTTCTGTAGCATCTGGATTGTTTAAATTCAGTTCTGATAATTCAAAGAGGTGAATGAAAGTAATCAAAATTATCAGAGAAAATATTTTTCAAGTAGGAATCTTGACGGGAATATTATATCAGAACAATCAAAAAAGGTTTCCACTTTAAGATTTTGGAAAACCTTTACAGGAGGATACTTCTGCCTATTTTTAAATACTGTATGGGAAACAGTCCAATACATTTAAATTATTTTGAGTCCACCCAAAAAATGGAATCATACTTTCTACAATCTTTAAAGTATATTATGCTTTCATGTTTATAGGAGTAAACATTGCAATCTAGTCCTACCACTTATCAGGTTGCTATCTTCAGAAGCAAAAAGGTGTTCTGAAAACATGCCAGGTTCCTTACTTTGCTCAGACAAGTGATATTAAAAAGAAAAAAAAGCTTGCATGATTCTATATTTGAAACAATATTTATATTCTACTTTCCAATTTTTAACACCCAAGACTGCTGTTAGAAAGACATTTAAATATATAAATTATTCATGGTCTAAATAGACTTTAGATATTTACCAAAGGTATAAACCATCCCAATCAAAATTTGTAGGCATCCTTTTCAAATATACTGGAGAAATGAGCTAAGTATTGGGGACGGGACTTGAAGTTATATAGAAAAAGTGGGTTTGTTTTCTCTTATATGGATCCAAGCTGAGGGAGATTTTATGTTGTTTAGTGTTTCAGAAAACATATACAAGAGAAAAGGTACATAAAGTATATTCTTTAAACAATATTAACTTGTATGTTGATAAATTAATAGATCTGGCATTTATCTTCACCACAGTTCTCTCCAAGACTGGTTTCAAAGGAATAATGTTTAGACACAAGTACCGTGTGTAAGCTCCACCAACTCTAATGTTTCCTATTCATTTTTTTTCCATTGAATGTGCCAGGTTCCATCCAAATATAATGCTGGCTGGGTAACAATTGTGGTATTTGGATCCATTGCATTTACATTGGAGGCTTTAAACTATTGGGGCTTATTGGCTGGAGGATTCCAAGGCTGGAGTCTCAACACAACTAAATGATATAAACTGGGGAAAGCTGGGTTTTGTGTGTGTGTGTGTGTGTGTGTGTGTGTGTGTGTGAGAGAGAGAGAGAGAGAGAGAGAGAGAGAGAGAGAGA
>JANHFL010005911.1:0-11509 GCA_032468155.1 Oxyrhabdium leporinum
AGTTCAGTGAATGATAAAATGTTCATACATTTAGAGGGGAGGAAATCAGCTTAAGGCCATTTTGAAGCATATGATGCTCCCACAAACTAGGGCTGGTTTTCCAAAGCAATTAGTGTAACTTAATGTTCATGTTGATCCAGTAAATTTGGATTGTTCATCTCAGTATTTCAAGACATTCAAAGTTTTGTTCAGCTCAATAAGCATTTAAACTACAATGGATTCAGATGCTGTGGAATAGATTTCATATTTTGCTCAAACTAATCAATAAAAATATTTATATTTCATCATTTGGAAAATGTTAATGATATTTTCTCTTTCAGTTTGAAGCATATGGAATATAAAATTTGAGAAGGGACACATGCTCAGTTTTAGAGGAATGCCCTTATCAATAGACTTCTGATATTAATCGTGATATAGCATGTATCTGTGAGTTGCCCATAGAGAATTGAAATAAAACTAAGGGAATCCAATTATCTCATCTTAACCCTTAATTCATTGATCCCAAAGGTTTGTTTTTTGTATCATTATATGGTGAAGTCAGCTGGAGTAGAAGTTGTTGTTTTAACCATTTAGTTGTGTCTGACTTTTGGTGACTTAATAGGCAAGTGTTCTCCATCTTACTGTGTCGAACACAGCTTAAATTGTTTGGAAGTTTAATTTTGCATCAGATATGATGCTATCAAGCCAGCGTGTTCTTTGGTTGCCCCTTCTTCTTGTTCCACTAAACATTCTAGCAACATTGCTTTCTCCAATGAATTTGCATGTATGACATGGTCAAGGTAAATCAGGTATATGAATAGAAGGTTATAACTAAAACCAAAGGAGACTCAAATTCAAGTCCACATTTAGCCTAGAAACTTACTGTGTGACTCTACGTTCAAGCCTACTTCACCGACATCTTGCTGTGAGGAAAATTTGGAGAAGGCTGCCGTTAATTTCAAAAAGAAATAGGGTACAAACCTAAGAAACCAATAAATTAAAGAGATGGCTCTGAATGTAGCTGTGGAAACAAGTACACTGTTCTTGTTGCAGACAACTCCATTAGTCTTTCATTAATATGTCAGCTAAGCTTTTCATGACATTTTTTTGTAAAAAAAATAAAAAATATAAAAAAAAGCAAAAGCCCCCACATTAGGAGTGCAAGTCCATAAGGCTGTGGGGAGAAATGTAAAGGACTGATAAAGTGTTTCTAAACGGAGTGTAAGGTCACACAAAAAACTTAGGTTAGTAGGAGATTTGCACAAAGCATGCAAAAGAGGAACTTCACAGCAACTCAAAGGACCTCTTTTCCAACAGTTCAAGTATATGTCAGTGGCAAAATCCAAGCAGCTGCTTGTGAGCTGTTCTCAGCTGTCTCTGCATACAGCTACAGGCATAGCCATTTCACTTGGCCGGGGAAAAAAGCAAACAATAAAGCTACTTTTTCTACATTAGCAACACTTGGGACTTATGCAACCATGTTTGGAGGAAATAATGTTTCCGTAGTTATGCGAATCATTAATATACTAGAAAAAGTTCATATGCGAAGAAATCAGGTTTACTGTCTTCAAGTCTCCTATTAAGCAGATGCTGCTAGGCGATTCTGTTGAAAAAGTATGTTGATGAAAGCAACTCTTCTAACTTATAGTCTTTACTATGCTTTTAATTGCATCAAGGCCTTTGTTGTTGTTGTTTTTTAATGCCTCTTGAAAATTTTATAAAGGAAAAGTGGAAGGAAAGAGGGGGGGAAAGGATAGCTAGCAGCAAGGTGGATAAATATAGTGGCACTGCTATATTTACACTATTGGAATATCTGGAGAACCGGATCATTCTGAGAAAATCTGTCTATGTGGTTTCTAAGAGTTGATACCAGCTTGATAGCCCATAATCAAATATGACTTATTGGACGTTCAAAAACATAATTATGGGATGACTATTACTGTCAATCATTTGGGTCACTCCAGGTTTCAGCTTGAAAGCATTATCATTTTAGGAAACAGAACTTATATGCCTTTCCTATGCCTATCATAAAATAAATCAGTAAAGATATGAAATTATAAGTTCCTTGTTCTATAAATGGAAATATCTTTTCTAAAAACAAACTTCAGTGTCTCTCACTTGGATAACAGCCTATTGTATATGTGATTCTGTGAAAGATAATCCTGTGAAGCTTGAAGCTTTCTCTTTCATCCCCGCATTGGACATAACCCAATGAAAACCCCCCCTCCCCCATTTGGGTTTATAAAGAATTCTCATAAAGTATTCCTAGATTTGAGAGAATCTTAGATTTGATAAAAAAATACATACACCCTTCTAATCCAATGTTGTCGCTCTTAGTCCTTACCTTGTGTAGCAACTCACATAACCAGGAAATTTAAAAAAAAACCACAACAACCTACTGCATTATTCATATCAGAACTTGTTGCTTGCAAACATGAGAAGAAACTTAAACCAGGACAAGCTAACCAGCATATATAAATTGGGTGGCTCAATATGCTTTCAATTCTTGATTAGTTTAATTGCTTTTGTCATTGTGCTCTTCACAGTAAATCAAGATAATCCAGAATAATTATCTCAGTTTATTGTTATGGTCACAAGAGCAGCTTGCAGATACAGATGATAAAAGTTACCTTTCTGAAATTGCAGTATAGGCAAGAAGTATGGCTTGGAATAATCTTGAAAATTCAGGATATGTTCTGTCTAAGTGTGATCTCCTAACTACTTTGGATAGAGGAATAATCAAGCCAGAACACTAAACAAAACAAAACATATTTAAAAAGGAAGTGTTCACTAATGCTATTATTTTTTAAAAGTTCCATCATAAAAGTTTGTGAGAAATGCCTCCCTAGTGATGTCACTGAACAATGGGAAGTCAGGGAGGCTGCAGATCATTGGAGAAAGAGCAATACAAAGAAAGTTGGGCTATTTTGTAACTATGGCATGTATAAGGATCCTGCATCTCATCCAAGAGAATATCATTTAAATACGAAAGCAATTTGGAAACAAAGCAAATGGAGTGAGACCGCGTTAGAAAAGTAGAAGTAATTTCCGGCATAGGCCTAGCATGATGATCTTGTCAAAAATGTGCAACTCATCCATCTCAAAAAGAAGACACAGTCCAGATATTTGAACTATATGGCAGGCTTCACTGAGAATTGTAACCACATTCAACCAAACACAATCTGAGGTTTCATTGTTACAGGGTTTAAACATATAGACACAGGTAAGCTTCTGATTCCATTATGGTACCCATCATTTAGGTACACTGTCTTCTTAATTTCATCTGGAAATATTTATAAGTGTGTATCTGCATGTGGTTTAATGTATAAAATGCAAGTTGTGGTACTGTTGCCTTAAATGTAGAGTTGCATTAAATCATATAGTCATATAATTCCTAAGAGGTAAGAAACATGTAATATGGAGTTTCTCAAACATGAAAACTTCTTGGCCTGACTAAACTTGTATTAACCTAGGCTGTTGCACATGTTTGTAATTTTGCTGAAAAAGCACAGACAATGATAAAACACTGTCTGCTCTATTTCCCACTTTGAAAAGGGAAAAAAAGGAATGTTTTACAAATTGGCATACTGAAAAGCAAGACCAACTTAATAACAAAACCATAAACCAGACTAGTACTCTATAAGAATAATGAGAAGAAGACATTTGTTTCTGAAGATAGTTTGATTACAGGATGTGAGCAACCCACCCTGCAGAAGAAAATTGATCAATACTCTTTTCATTTGTGTGCTGCACCTTGAATGGGACTGAGACACCAGCATAATGAGTGAAAAGAAATGTATATGAAATTATAGTATTTAACCTCAGTTGGAAATTCCTGTGATACAACATAAGTTGCATATTTTTTTTAAAAAAAATAGTGTTTTCAAACTACAAAAGAACCAAAATATATTAATAAAACATTATGAGGCTAGGTGGCCTGCTTATTTTCTAAATTTGTACACATATGAGCTGTTCAAGTAAACATATCAAATACTTTAACTTTTCCCTGTCATATCTGACACTAAACTTGCCACTTAGCTCATTTCATTACAACAGTTCATTTGATTCAGATGTTACTTAAAAGCTTTCTTTGCAAAACTGCCTACTGCCAATAAACTGACAATACTCGCTGCTAAAATGAAAACAATTTAAACTTGTATTACAGGGAACTCAAGAAAAGCTCAACGAAGGTACATAAAACCTGCACCTCACAAGCAAAGCAATTTGATATGATAATCTATTATCTGATATCCTACATATTCTTGATATACTGACAAATTAAGGGAAGTGAGATGTCTAACTTTTCTCTCCCAGCTTAAATTTCAATGATATGTGACCAATAGCAAAGAACAATTTAGGATAAGGAAATTGCACAGAATAAGACAGTAAACTTTGGTTACTGGGCCATAGCCCCAATTCAAATAATGGTTGACATTCATTTTAAAAAATGTGGGCAGGAGAAGGAATATTTTAAGACTAATATATCTGGGCTGCAAATATATGAGTGTTTACTAGATGGCAGGAAAGAAAAGTAGAACAGTTTATCTGCTTGCTGCCATCTAATAATTATCTGGATTTTTACTGCCCCGTGTGTAGTAGCCTTAAAGGGTGTAATGATGGTGCTCCCAAGTCTACTAATTATAACTTTGTAAAAGCTAGCCACTCTCTTCTAGAAGTGTTGGGTGTATTTTTGACCCCACTGAATGTAATCTTCAAATGCATTTTATTTTGGCAGATGTACACAAAGATGTGAATAGCAGGAATAAGTGGGCATCCAATGAGACAATAAAAAAAGAACCCTCATTTTAAGTTTTGCTATTAAAAGCCAACTCAAATAAAACTATCATGAAGAGTTAATTTGATACTAGATCTGTTAAATGACTCCCAATGAACATCTTTGCGATGCATACAACCCACAGCATATAACACATATCTGTTTTTAAACAATGAAAGCAGTTGCATTTTTTCCCCCACACAGTTGTTTCGGAAACTGTTCCCAATTGTCTCAACATGTGAATGCACATGTGGTTGTCTTACTTTCCTGCATGTTTTGAAGCACCTATTTCAGTGACTTTAATGGCCGCTTTAATAGACGCTTTTCCTATGGAATATATTCTGAAGTAATACAGGTCTCTGTTTACCTTTAGACTGCAGTGTCTGCTATAAGTAAGAAAAAAACTTCATGAATGTTTCTTCACTACATTTCTACTCAACTCCATAGTGAGAGAACCAGTTTTTCCTGAGCTGATATATTTTCATGACAAATCTACTTATTTACATATACATTTATCGAACAAAATTTGTAAACTGACAAATTATAAACACTCTAAACAGGTTGCATCAATTCAATAATGAAAGCTTTCTTAAAAATCATAATGCCAGAAAGTTGATATCAAATTAAAACAGAAGATGTCTTCCAACTACAGTGAAACACATGCAAGTTTTGTAGATGTTCATTTACAAAAACTTGTCAGAGGAACCACGGAAGGGGGGGGTGGTTTCCACATCTTAATACTTTCTTAACCACTAGACCAGGGGTGTCAAACTTGCATCATCATCACAGCATCATGTGACGTATTGGGACTTTTTCCTCCTTTGCTAAACCGAGCGGGAGCGTGGCCAGCGTGTGATGCATCCGGGCTGTGGGCCGTGAGTTTGACAGCACTGCACTGGATCAAACTGGCTCTCATGTTTTTCTTATTGTGAGGGTACCTTGGTGCTCTCTGAGTCTGGTTATTTACTTGCAGATGTTTCATTATCCAAACTAGTAACACCAGTGCACTGATATTATCTATTGTAGGCAATGAAATATCTCCAAGAAAACAACCAAGCTCAGAGAGTACCAAGAACCCCTCATTTCAGCCCTGAGCTACAAATATTCTCCTTTATTTGCTTATGGTATCAGAAAAGAAATACATCCATTATACTATCTATCTGCACTATATACTTCAAATCTACTGATTACATTATTTTATAAATTTTAAATTTGTTTTATTTAACATTTATTTATTAGTATGTGGTATCTATTTTTAATATATTCAGGACAAAAAGAAAACTAGTATGTAACTTAAAATCCAATCTGGTTAATATTAGTAATGGCTTCTCCCTCCCATATATACAATTGAAAAATTAATTACATCATTTAAATCTTTCAATAAGATCTTGCCACAATTAGCTCTAGCTACATCACAGGCCAAAGATGTAACAAACTAACGACGACTTGTTTGCCCATAATGTGGAAGAGGAGGGAAACATAGCTCAATGTTTACACGCATAAAGCCATAGGTTCAGCTACTTCTGCAGTTAGAAAATCATGGAGAGATAAATAAGAAAAATCTCTATTTAAGAATTTGGTAAATCACAGTCAGAATAGCAATAGCACTATAGCAATGGCACTTAGACTTATATACTGCTTCACAGTGCTTTACAGCCTTTATGTGGTTTACAGAGTCAGCATATTGCGCCCCAAAATCTGGGTCCTCATTTTGCCGACCTCAAATGATGGAAGGCTGAGTCAACCTTGAGCCGGTGAGACTCAAACTGCCAAACTGGCAACCAGCAGTACTGCATTCTAATCACTGTGCCACTATGACTCTAGACTACACTGGCCAGAGGGGGCATCTGTCTTTGGATAAAACCATTTACCTGCTTCATAGAGAATCAGCAAGGGTTCCCCAGCCTATTTAACAGTTAAATCACCTAAAGTGACTGGTTGATACTCTGACACACTAGAAATAGGTGTAAGATGACAACTTTCTGTAAAAAGAGTTATTTCAAGGGGACCAGTTATAACCCAGACCTGCCACAGGCATAAGAAATATATAGTAGAAAATATACAGTAGAAAGTTCTTTGCATAACATTGCTTGGAAGATTTCAACTACTGCATCTAAATCTCCACAATGGTTCCAAAAGATCATCTAAAGAAAAGAAGTTAATGACTCTTATGGACTATAGAAGAGTAATGGATTAAACAGAATTCATTTTTTCAATCACCAAGGAAAGAATTGGCACCCTACTTCTGTTTAATCCTTTTGTAGTCCAATATTCCTGGCAAAAAAACCAAAACAAAAAACCAGTTTTCAAGCAAGAATGCCTACTTATACTATCAAGATCATTTTTAAGCAATCCTATATTTAGATATCCCAAATCTCTAGGCCTTTTTATACTCCATGTATAAAGAAAGGAATTTGTTTGAACATTTGTATAAATCTCAATATGTTCGCTCCACCCCACTTTAATACACAGTTACTTAGCTCAGTAAAGGCCTTAAACCCATTCCTTACTCTTATTAGCTGCAGCTGAAAAGGCATTGGCTGAAATGTTCTGTTTCTGCCAAATATTCCAGACCAGTTCATGTGTATCTGATTGCTTGCACCACCCTTTACTTTGCTTACATTCTGATACTGAAAGCAATTATCTTCTGGCAGACAGCAATGAGCATAGGGCAAAGCTATTTCTGGAAACATATAGCAAATTGATTAACAAGAACATTTGCAAATTGGTAAATTTTATAAGGAATATTAGAATAAAATAATTCAAAGGTAAGAATGATGTGGATCAACTGACATCCACAGACTATATCATAGCTTCCTCATGAAAATTACATTTTAAGCAGAATTCTTCTATCACAGTTCCTTTTTATGTACTTCTTCTGTGCTTCCAAGAGACAGACATTTTATAGTCTATTCAACTGACCTATGAATTTCATAACACCTTCATCAGAATGTTCAGGCTTATGGAAATAGGCAGGCAACCAACCCATTAAAAACCCAGAGCAAAACTTTGATACTCAATTACTCAGCTATTTTGCAACATTTCGAAGATAGATGAAAACACTGGTTTATATCCATGAATCAGCATTCTCCCTAAATCCACAAAATGCTATTTTTTTAAAAGCTGTAGCAATTCCAGCAGCTGCAGAAAAAGCAATTCAAGGTAAGAATAATTTGAAAATACTCAACCCTGGGAGAGGAATGGGGGAAATCAGGGATAATCCAATACATTTACTTTATGTTTAGCCAAAAAAATCCACCACCCTTCCTTGCAAGAATTCAAACCTTTTCAGAAAATTGCATTTGTTTTACTTACCATCAAGCTAGTTCATAAATAAGCTAAGTTATTTATACCCAAACTGGTAAATAGTAACATTAATTCCCAAAATAAAGGTATAATGGCAAACTTAAGATTTGTTAGGTAGATTATGTGAAGAAAAAAAAGATTGTTTTACCCAAAGATTCGCATTACAGCAAATTTCTAGCCTACAGACTGAGTTTTCTCAAGCTGAATAATTAAGGCAGTTCATTACCAAAAAAATGATAAATTTCCAAAAGTCTCCCATGAAAAATCAGGTTGGAAGCAAAACTTGTCCAACAGCTTATTTTAGAATAAAGGCAAATCATTAGTAAAAACATTTTAGAACATTTATACTGCTTTGTTAGGAGTTGGGGAAAAAATGACATATTTTCCAAAATAAAATGAAAAAACATCAGAAATTCAGGATCAAAGAATCACTGGGAGATGAATGTTGGCTGGTGGTTTTTTTACCATTTTAATACTTACTGGGGCAGTTTTCACAGGGAAGCTGGGAACATTTGTACAGTTTGGATTTTAATCAGACCTGGAGGAGAATTTTAGGGCTTCTCAAATTTGCCTTTCCTTTAAGACAATAATTACCAGAATGAGCATTAGAAAGCTTTTAAATCTTGTTTCCAGACCTGAGTCAAACAAACCAGTGACAACTCACCAGACAACCATTTTTTGAATGAGCAGATGGAACAATTCAGTTAAATTTATATGATTTAATTAATTCAAATAAAATCCAGCAATATGCCTCATATGCAAAATATTTGCTGCTTTAAATAATTATCATTTTCTCTTACCTCTTTGTTAGCTCTATCTGCTTGTACTAAAGTTCCGTTCAAGCATGGTTCTACATAGTGGAGTTCTTCATTATACTGCAGAGAACAGAAGAGACATTCAATATAAACGTCCAAAAAATATAATTTAAGATAATGAGAGGAAACATGAAAAAAAACCCCTAAGAATCTATAATTGAATTCATTGCTTTTATTCACATACTTTAAATCAGGGCTGTCAAACTCACGGCCCACAGGCCAGATGCGTCACGTGCTAACCACGCCCACGCCTGATTTAGCAAAGGGGGAAAAAGTCACAATAAGTCATGTGATACCGCCGTGACGCTGCAAGTTTGACACTCCTGCTTTAAATGTACTATAGATAGCCCTTGACTTACAACAGTTCGTATAATGACTGTTCAAATTTAACGGCAGTGAAAAAACTGACAAGTTGTAACATCCCCGTGGTCACATGGTCAAAATTCGGATGCTTGGCAACTGGCTCATATTTACAGTGTCCCGGGATCACCTCTGGTAACTTTCTGCAAGCAAAGTCAATGGGGAAGCCAGATTCACTTAACAACCATGTTACTAACTTAACAGCTGCAGTAATTCATTTAACAACTAAGAAATTAAAGCATAAAATGGGACAACATTCACTTAACAACTGTCCCAAATGTGGTTCTTCAAGGAGCAACTGAACTTTCTAGTTTTTCTTTGAAGACGTTTTGCTTCTCATCCAAGAGGCTTCTTCAGCTCTTCATTCTGAAGCAACTTCTTGGATAAGAAGCAAAACATCTTCATAGAAAAATAAGAAAGTCCAATTGCTTCTTGAATAAGCACCTTTGGGACAACCATGACTTGGATGACTGAGAATCACCATAGACATTCAGTTAACAGCTTTCTCACTTACCAACAGAAATTTTAGGCTCAATTGTGGTCATAAGTCAAGAACTACCTGTATTGTCAGTACAGCTTTAAACAAACATTTTGAATACAAAATGAATACTGAAATAAGTTGTAACCATGAAGTGCAGCAGGGACAGTTGAAAATCAGTACTGTAGTAGTTAAACTGCTAAAATGAAATCTATCAACATCAAATGACTGGACTTACATGAATCCCCTTGCAATTCCTCCTACACTCATCAAACCTATTCCACTGGTGGGTTAGGGTCAAGGGGAAGGGTGTCAAATAATAAAAGTAATTATGCCCAATCACTGTGACACCACAAACCATGTACAAAATAGGATCCTGGAGATGACATTTCCTTTTGTACCAAAAGCAAATGTCTCAGTGGAAATACAGGACCAAATTTAACTAAATACTTTGGATATTGACTGACAACAACTTTACATGCTGAAAGGATCTAGAACCTAATTTAACTTCTTTTTTAATTTTATCTCTCTTAGCAAGTATTTTTTAACATGCATTAGATTAGATAATAGTTCCATCCTAAATGGAAGAAAATTACAGGGGGGTTTTGAGCCTCCTTTCCTCTTTGTGCTCCCTGAAAAACTGCTCTTCAGGGTATAGTAATGGACTTGATGAGTCTACAAGAGATTTGTTAATAAAGAATAGAAGAACCAAATAACAGTTCACTCGGATCTCTTATAATATGTATGACCAACTAAATTTTCCTAAAAGTATTTTTGGGCTGTCTTAACTCTTGGTAACATGAGTCCAAAGAGGTTTTTTGGCAACATATTTTTAAAATAAGCTTGTCAATGCCTTCTTCCTAGGTAAGAGGAAGAGAGTACCTGGCTGAAAGGCAGGATTAAAACATACAATCTCCTTTCTAGGCAAGGTCTTTTAACCATTAAACCAAACTAATTCCTTATGTGAAACGTTACTGAATACTAATCATTATTTTTATATAAGTCCCTTTACTTCAATAAAATGTATTTCAAAAGAAGACTTAGTTTCAAAATGACATCTTATGGAAGGCCAGTGTATGACATATTTTTGTTCTGACAGACCCTGTGTCCATTCAGATCCCATATAATATAATTCTTCTCTGTGCATTCTCTATAAAGATGACATTTGTTCTCAGAAGACTGACAAATGCTCCTCATTTCTGAAATAACTCTAGAAAATGATGTTCTATATTTATACTGTTTAAAATATTTTATAGCTGCAATTAAGAGATCATAGCCACAATTCCCAGCAGAGCACACTCAAGTGAATGCTGAAAGGCACAAAATTATCAAAATACTTTTTCAGTCACGTCTGACTGCATTTGAGAGGAAATGATACATTTGTTCTTCTTGCACCAATTGTTCAAATTGATTTTTGTTTTAAGATTGTTTAAAGAGTAGTCTGGGAATTCAAATGAACCAGTTGTAAATAAACTGTATATCATTCAAAATAAAAAATCCAAGTCTGAATATAGTTTAAGCCAATATGATATCTTATCAATGTAAATCAAAATTTCATTTTCAAACACTGTAACATTTTACCACTGGCACTGTTTACCACTCATTCTTTATTTTTTTAAAGCTAAAATTACTTAGGATTAAATTTTCTTGTTCTGATGTGACATTGTCCTTCCTTCCTTCCTTCCTTCCTTCCTTCCTTCCTTCCTTCCTTCCTTCCTTCCTTCCCTCCCTCTTTTCTTCTTTCCTTCTTTCCTTCCTTCCTTCCTTCCTCCTTCCTTCCTTCCTTCCTTCCTTCCT
>JANHFL010005911.1:11609-22589 GCA_032468155.1 Oxyrhabdium leporinum
GGAGGAGGAGGAGGAGGAGGAGGAGGAGGAGGAGGAGGAGGAGAAAAAGTTATATTATGCCAACTTCATTTACCAGCTTCTATTCTCCAATCTAGAGTCTCAGTGACTGTCAACAATTCAATCATGTTATTTCCCAGGGAGATTCTAGTTCAGGAAAGAATTGAAAACAATTAAATAAAGTTATTATGAAGTCTTGTTATACCACTTATGAAGCTAGCTCATACTTGGCCAAAAAAAGAAAGATCCAAAAAGGACCTCTCCCATTCCTTCCCTAAAATATTCACCTTCTACAAGAGAGACAGAACTTTGACAAGTTTAATGGCCAATCTGGAGAATGCTTCCCTAGGCATTTCAAGAGCTATGTGTGTTCACTCAACAGACCTTAAATGAGGGTGGGACAGTGCAACCTTCAGCCATATGTAGCCCTGGGACTAATGTTAAGAGCCCTCAATAGGAAGGCAACACAGTCTCCACTATTGTCCCTTCTCCTAAACCAAATGCTTGTTGAAGAAAGAAGAATACAGGTAGCCCTTGACTTACAGCCATTTGCTTAGTGGCTGTTCAAAGTTACAACAGCACTGAAAAAAAGTGACTTATGACCATTTTTCACAGTAGCGACTGTGGCAGCCTCCCCATGGTCACATGATCAACATTTGGCTGCTTGGCAACTGGTTCATATTTACGCCCGTTGCAGCATCTTAGGGTCTTGTGATCTTCTTTTGCGACCTTCTGACCAACTCAATGGGGAAGCCAGATTCACTTAACAACCATGTTACTAACTTGCAGTGATTCACTTAACAACTTTGGCAAGCAAGGATGTAAAGTGGGGCAAAATTCACTTAGCAACAATTTTGGGCTGAATTGTGGCCATAAGTCGAGGACTACCTGCATCAAAGGAAAAAAAGGACAATCCATCAAATTGGTGGTTCTCAATCCACCTCCTCCTCCAAACCAATCATGTAATTTGCAGCAAAATGTTACTTTTATCTATCTGTTTTAGCTTTATTCTTTATTAGCCCAAAGAAATGTGGTTTATTTAATTAATGGTGAATATGAAACCACACACCTGTTGCCAATTATATCTTATGGCTGTTTTTCAGTGTTTGTGAATCCTGGTATTAAATAATCAGCCATAATGCAAAAGTCTTAAGAAAAATCTTGGTTATTCTTGTCCTTCAAAACTGCATCAATTTCTAATTTAATTATCAACCATTCCAGGATTTGAATTGTTTTGTTAATTCAAATTATACTTAGCCATTCCACAATTATATTTTATTTTTGATCATTGTTAGAAGTTCTGAAGTTCTCATTCCTTCTTTAAACAAAAGCATTAAGTATGAAAAGAGCAGTCGTAAAAGATGCTAGGAGATTGACAGATTTAGGATTTTTCTCTTATATTTGGTAGTGAAGTTACAGGGACATCTGGTGGCGATGTGCTATCAAAACATTAAAATGTCATAAATTTAAAAAACTACTGTAAAATTTCATTCTTTCCTCACCACAATTTTTGAGATACCTCAGAGAAAGGAAATAGTGTCTAAGACAAATCAAGAAAAATGAAAGGCAGACTGGCTAAATAAAAAATAAAAATAATATTAAAAGGTGTAAGTATCCTGGCCAAAAATCACTTCCCTCCTTTAGAGGGGGAAATGGTTTCAGAAAGCTATAAATATACTATTTACCAAAGTCTCTTTCCCTTAACTTCCCTTTCCTTCCTTCCTTCCTTCCTTCCTTCCCTCTTTCCTTCCTTCCTTCCTTCCTTCCTTCCTTCCTTCCTTCCTTCCTTCCTTCCTTCCTTCTTCCTTCCTTCTTTCCTTCCTACCTACCTACCCACCTACCTACCTACCTACCTACCTATCTTCATTTCAAGGATGTTTTTCTAATGCACCTTGTAGCTGCTCCATGTTCAACTTATAACATGTCCCCTTTCCTGTGATGTTCAATGTCAGAAGCTATTTCAAAGCTGAAAGGAGAGAGTTCCAGTGTCAGTTTTCTCCTTGCCATAAAGTCCTCTCCCTTTGTCACAACTGTGTTGCATGTCCTCAAGCTATCAGTTTCACTACAGTATTGTTTTACCCTGCCTAGTGGCTAGTTTACATGTTTCAGGAAGGACCTTTCTTTTTCAATACTTTTTAGAGGTACCAAGAATTGAATTAGAAACCTTCTCTCTGGCAGGAGTGAACTATTACTGAACTATAACCATTCTCTAGTCATTCATTCCTGAAATAAGATTGACAATTCATATCCCCTTCTTTTAGCTTGGCAACCCTTACCTAGAAACTTAAATGAATCCTACAAATCATTCTGAGCTGAGCTAAGACTATGCCTCTCAAGAGTTCTTCCACATTATTTTATTTTACTTCATTTTCTTTGTTCGCTTGTTTATTCAATGTCTTATAGCTGTCTACCTTGAGCAAGTGACTCTGGGCAGCAAACAATCATTTACTTCACACAAACTCAATAACAATCAATAGGCTTTCTTCTTCTGCATTCATTTTTCTTCTCAAATCTTTTCTATGAAAAACTTAAATTAAATTTAGAAGAATTCTGAGATCATTGTTCATTTAGGAGATAGCCTACTTTCTATTTTTAAAAAAGGTTTCCCCAGGCAGAATTAGCACTCTGTTTTTATGATAACATTGTTAATTTAATGCTTCACTTAGAATTTTAGTTCAAAACAAACATTTCTTTATCATCACTGAAGACATTTCAGTTCATGCACTGCCGATCTGATCTTATACTTAACTTAAACTACAGAAAAGCAAATGCATACTTTAATAGTTCCTTTGGTAATGTACTCATCTACAACAGTCCATCAATTTTATATAGCTTTTGCAATAAGTAATCCCTTAAAGACACACCTCTTTTTGGTTGTATTATCTTTTTATGGTTATTTTATACACTGGACTTTTTGGTGACTTTATTCATGGATCTACTTAGAAACAAAATTATTGGCAGATAAAATGAAATCAGTCCAGTACACGTAAGAGAACAGAGCTGTTTAACTATAGGACTGGAATAGTGTTCAATATCAGCTCTATACTCAATTGAATATGCAATGACTTTTCCCTTTATAGTTAGTGAGAATAAGTGAGAACTAGACAACATGTGACCTGTTGGGTCATTGTTTCAGATACATTTCCTTATCTAAAAAGAGAAAGAGAATGACCACATTTAGGCAAAACTGCAGTGGAAGTGGGAGCAGCTTCTGACTTCCCATCAGGTTCCCCACTGAATTTCCTTGACATATGGGTCAGAGAGGGCACATGGGTGGGCACCCTAGGTTGGGAAGGGGGCCTGGGACTGCATGAAAGGTGCTATGCAGGTCAGAGAGGGCATGCAGAGATGCAGTGTGAGTCAAGAGTACGTGGAGTGGGCTGGAAGAGTGACTTGGTTACAAAATGTGCCATGCTGGTCAGGGGATGGTGCATGGTTGATGGTGTCGGTCAGGAAGGGTGCATGTGGAAAATGAAAGATGTGCCACATGTTTCAGGGAAGGCCTGCAGGAGTAGCACAGGTCAGGCAAGATGTGTAGGGATGCACAAGAGGTTCGGCATGGTCGGGGAAGGCACATGGTGTGGGTTAGAGAAAACATGCAGTGAGCTGACACAGGTTGAGGGAGAATGTGGGGAGTGCCTTCCTCCCTTCCTTCTTCCCTTTTCAACAGACAAAAATGGCTGCTGCTAAGTGGGAGGTGGGGTGGGGAATAAGGGAATTGCAAGATAGGCTGGGAAATTATCACAGAATGTTGAAAATGAAGATCAGGTGACCACAGCAAAAGCACAGCAGCCGCCAGTAACACTGAAGCAAGAACAACGTTCCCAAATTTTATTGCCTCAGGAATCATGGGTCCCAGATTTTGGATACATTCCAGTTAGTCAGGGGTGTCAAACCCGCTCGCATCATGGGCTGTACTGCGATGTATCGCAATGTTTTTTGCCTTTGCGGAGCCAGGGTTGGCGTGGCCAGCACAGGTCATATCCGGCCGACGGGCTGCCAGTTTGACAGGCCTGAGTTAGACCATTTAAGGTACTTTGGTTCAAAAAGTGTAGCCATATGATGCACTGTTTTATCCAGTTAAAGGACATGACAATGATAATTTTAGCGTAGATTATAGAAATCTGTATCTGTTTCAGCTCTCAAAAAACATAACATAAAAATGTCAACCAAGAGAGTGATAAACAAATGTATCATGTATATATACATGTAATCCTTGTTGAAAGACCATGTCGTTCAGAGACCGTTCAGAGTTACAAAGGTGCTGAACAATGGGTGTTCACAATGGGTACAATGCAGCCACTGCAGTGTCCCTATGGTCATGTAATCGCAATTTGGACACTTGGCACCTGGCTTGCAATTTCATCATCCTGCAGTCTGATGATTGCCATTCATACCCTTTTTTGCCAATCAATGGAGAAGAAAGCAGGAAGCCTCAAATGGCCATCATGTGACTACATGACACTTCAACTGTGCAGGGTTTGCCTAATGGAGGTAATTGGAACTACTGAAACTGCTATCATAAATGCAAACTTGTGATGTCACACTTTACTACAGTGTCAGACAGTGACAAAGTTGCTGGTCCCAATTTCGTACAGAAACGACAGAACCAATTCCATAAAACCAAGATTTGTGTCCAACCCCGCACCACACCTTTGCCTAGAAGTTCCTATACAGATGCGCAAAAATGTACGTATTTACACTGTTAAATAATAAATCTTTCACTAGATCTGCTTCTAATATTAATTTGTCTATGCTTATAACCACTCTAAATTGGGTCCAATAAAACCTCCAGAAGGTTTTGGATAGTAGCACTTTATATTATTAAGGCATATGTAGCAAGAAGCCGATGTAGCTGGTTTAAGTGGTAAACCAACCATGGTTTTCTTAAATGAAGATTATATTTGAACTGATGTCTATCTATGACATGTAATTACTTTATGATTGAACATGAAAGATCTGGAACCAGCTTGCACATGGATTTCACTGATAGCCTATGACAGAAATTGGAAATTGTTCGTCCATCTGAATTCACAGACAACTGATAGGCTGTTCTTAGAACCGAAACTGGATGAAGTGGATTGAGAATTTGTATCAGACATATTGTGATTACCTAAGTTGTGAACTTCCACTAATAAAAATATAATTATTAACTATAGATGAATAAGGGCACTATAATGATATATATGACATAAATGTTAATGTTTCCTATCTGAGAAAGTAGATGTGCTCTATAGGCTTCTGAAAGCAAATTTCCAGTAATTATAGAGTAGTAATATCATTATAGTGCCCTTATTCTCTCCACACACAGACACAGACACACACAGACACACACACACACAAAGAGAGAGAGAGAGAGAGAGAGAGAGAGATATTACTATCTCTAAATATTTGGATTCTTACGCTACTCTATATAATAGTAATGTGCATAACCAATTTAAGATTGTAGAAACATAGCATTAAGAAAATGTTTCATTGTGGACCAAGAATTAGAACTTAATAAGAGCTTCCAATCTAAACAAATAGTTCAAAAAAGTATTATGAAAATATGTCTTGCTTTTTATTTTTTTGTAATTTGTTTCTCAGCAGTCCTAAATACTGTGGCCATAAGATTATCCCTCATAAACTGAACTAAAGATTCTAGCCTGGGAGGATATTTGATGTTCAATTCTTCCTTCGACCTTCTCGGTCTCGGTGACCAAGTATTGATGGAAGTGGAACTGCACAACCTCAGGTGAGGATTCTCATAAATGATTCCTTCTGACCTTACCTACTTTGAGCCCACAACAATTTTGAAAGCCTCATCACTCAAAGAGGCACTAAACCTTGCCTTTGACCTTAGAGATGTCATTAGATCCTTGGAGCACTTGACTATCCATAGAACAAGTTTTCAAGGCATTATTATAAGACTAAATTCATGAATGTAGTGTTCTGTACATGTTTATTTATGAGCAGATATGTTCCTTTACCTCTCATGTACTATCCTTAAAAGCGGAATGTTTATTATTGGGGAAATCTGTGCCTGTTAATGACTAATTGACAGTAGAATTCACACAAGGATTTGTGTTACTCCTTATCTCTTCCTGTTTTAAGTGCAGAGTCAGTCTGTTAGAATAACAGTTAGGACCTTTACTCAACTGATATACAAAGCTACAGTCTTGTGTTTCTTCCTAGAAATCTATCTGTAGTGATTTTCTATTGTGAAAAGATCCCATGTCTCCCTTTTCATGATTATCAGATGTAAAGCAATTCACTTTTCTGCAGTTAAGTTCTTCCACTAGTGGATATGTATGCTCCAACTGCCTTTGATCACTATCGTACAGAAGCTCTGGTTCTTACTTTTGACTAATAAAATAATATTTTGTATCTCCAGTTTCCTTGCTGAATTACATTTGCGAAGTTACTCCTTTATTTATCTATTAAGCTCCAGCCAAAGATATATTTATTCTTCCAACTTTGAAATATTTTGATATATATAAATTGCATGCTGTATATTAAACCTTTTAATTATTGTTTTGGTGAAAACGATAATTATGCAATGTTACAAGCTATAAAATGTTCAAGGATGTGCTTGCGTGTGTATAAAGAACCCCAGAACAACATCAATAATAAAAGAACAACTTAATAAGAAAAAGAACATAGAGATACTCACAGCAATTATATTAAAAAAGTCATCATCTCCAAGGGTATCCAAAATGGAAGACACTGTTTGTTTTGCAATAGTCAAACGAAGTCCTTTCATGCTGCCACTAACATCAACTAAAATGACAACATCTTTAGGAGAAGTGGCTGCCTGAATATACCTGGATGACAGGAGAAGGGGAATACGGAAGAATGTAAATTGAATTCATTGGAATCCACATTCAGGGCCACTGCTAACCAATACAGGGCATTAGGAAATTAGGAAAAGGCATCCCTGCAATGGAAGAAGGGAGAAGTCCAAGCGAGCAACCTTTGTGCTGTTACAAGTCAGCTATGCCTGTTTGTCAAGATGACTCAGAGCTATCCCACCTAACAGCAGATTAACTCACTTTTTGTTCTTTTGCCCAGAAACACAAGTGCCACTGACTCCCCCCCCTTTTGCTAGTTATGACATCCCAGTGCAGGGCACAGTTTGAACAACTATACGCAATGGCCCTTTCTATCAACTTAACTTTTCTGAAATCCATAATCACGACCTACCATTTTCGATTTCTGCAGTCAAACGCAATGACTCCATTTTCATCTGGCTCCCATTTAATTCCTGGAGTGGAAAACCATATTACACCATTAGAATTCCCAATGTACGTTTTCTTCTTGAAATAATAAGCCCAATTGAAAGTAAACCCCATTGTCTTCAAAGATACTTTAATCCTAATCACCAGGGCTGTGCTTCCACCCTTCTCCAACAGATCTGAAACTGATTTTTCTAAGATTGCTTAAATTAAATTAAATTAAATTAAATCAGAGAGAAGAGGAATTTCTCTCCTTTCATCACCCCCACGCATTTGTTGACAAATACATATGTATCAGTTTCAGAACTAACACTGTATACAGATTAATTGGGAGTAAATCAAAAGCCAGAAAGCCTGCCTAGGAACTGGCATTTAGCCCCTAACATGTCTTTTTTCTACAGAGAGACCCAAGACCACCAGCTGGTTCTAGGACTCTCTCTTTTGGGTTTTAGTCTGAGACATTTAAGCACTATCCCAAACTGAATCTCATGGCAACAAATGAAAAAATAAATATTAAAATCTTTCATGGTAGCATTATACCACCTTAAAACTGTGTTACACTAAAAAAAATATTTTCTAGAGCATGATGGAAAAGCCAATACAATCAAATCAAATCAGTACCTATATTATCTGCTGACAATAACCAATTTTGATTTTGGTTGAAATGTTTTAAAACAAGAACAAATACACAACAGTCTTTAATAATTAATGCTGTTACTGTCCGTTAAGGGAGCTAGAAAATAATGCAACACAATAAATCAAATAATTTCTTATCAGTTGTTACAGTTCCTTTACCATTGTGTAAAGTATGTCTTAAGCTATGTCAATATTATTTAAAAGTGTAAGAAACATTATTTGTTGAAAAATTAATACAGTGGTAAGGTCTAAAGCAGGAGTGTCAAACTCGCGTCGTCATGTGACATATTGCGACTTTTTTCCCTTCGCTAAACCATTCCTTGGCATGGCCAGTACGTGATGCATCCAGGTCACAGGCCACGAGTTTGATAGCCCTGGTCTAAAGTATTATTTAAAGACTATTTTGTTCACATTTAAGCTTCAATTAATAAGTACACAACTCCTAATAGATTATCACCATGTATACAAAGGTCTTTCTTTGGGACAACAATAATGAATATATACATTTAAAATGTTGTATCATTCCATACAATTCTATTCACAAACCATGTGAGAATTGTTTTGTGTGCTATATCCTTTCTGATTTTTTATTCTGAAATTTCTCTTTATTCTCATTGTATAGTTGATCACAGTACTTTTAATCAAAATTTAAAACAGGATAAGAATCAAAATATTTTTTCTAGCTATGATGCAAGTAGTATTCAATGCTTTATCCTAAGAAAGCTAGCCTAGGAGCACCAATCATATGAAATGTTTTTTTCTTTGACTGGATCATTTCCATTGCTAGTAATTATTATTTATACCATATTTATATGGTATTTCAATATTCATAGTATTCTATCTATTCATTTCATTTGTTCTCTTAAATTATGAACAAGCTTCAGTAATGTATTAGTAATTGTGCTAAAATACAGTGATTGTCCATGTTTTCAACTTAAAAGATTGTGTTCCCATTCCAAGAAACCTAGGTAGCCACAGGACATACAATATATTTTTCTGAATAAAAGCAAAACAATCTTTTACTAATATGTCCTTAATTTATGACATTTCCTCCTCCGAAATTACTACTAGAAGCAGGAGTTGGTAAAAGCTACATTTAAGCTACTTATGGGCAGTTATTCTACCCATATTTCAGTAATCTCAGGCTGCCACAGCTTCCAGCAGAAATCAGCAGAAGGGGGAATCAGACTGATTTAACTAGTTAGCAAAATCATTATTTGGCAGCAGAGAAGAAATGGCATGGTAACACTTAAGGTTAGGAAATTAGGAAACAGTTAAGCCACTCTAAAATGCTCCCTTTAAAATATTATTTTTAGTTATGAGCTTTTATTGTCACAGCTGTGGAGTCAGCACTACTGCAGCCTTAAGTCATGTTTTCTAAACTCCTAAGCAAAATTAAAACTTCCTTTCTATTAAACATTCAAATACTGTTACAGCAGGGGATCTGTCCTAAGGGTTTCAGCTGTTTCCACCAAGAAAAATAAGGAAGTTTGCTGCTTCAGACAGACTTGGTAGTAAAAGAAACAAAAAGTCAAAAAAGGGCCACTGAAAGACTGATATTAAATTCCTTGACTTGTTGAGGTTGCGTTTGTTCACCTTTTTCCAAACAGAATTGATTTATTATAATGGTGAAATACTTCCACTGATGCTGCCTGTATTGCCCCATGCCATAAGTAACTGACTGCTGCTACCCTTTTAGGAACAGCAAATAAAAGCATGTAATAAAAGGAGGACAGAAAAGAAGCACATGGGTTTTTTTTTTGTCTTACCTGGATACTGCCTGAAAAATCCCTTTGCGCTTCCAAAGTACTGCCATATAAGGGAAGGGTCATGGCCAAAGTTGTCAACAAACACTTTGTTTAATGATTCAGACCAGTAAACTCCATTCACAATTGCAGGATCTGAAAAAAAGAAAAGAAAAAGAATCAGAAGTTCTAGTGTAAGTTAGTTCTGGACATTAGATGTTTTAAACTAGGATCTGTAAAACTATGTAAAGCACATTATAGACTTCAAATGATACCAAAACTCCAAAGAGAAAAGAAAAGTCTTCTTCAGAATGAATGCAATGACTATTTATTTGAGGGACTTCTCTGAATCCATCTCTTCCTTCACTTTCTGGAAATATTTTTAATTTCATGGTTTTGAATATTACCTTCCAATTTTTGTCATTCTATTCAGGCTTTTATTGATAGAATTTCTTTACTGGTGGTTTATTGCCTTGACATTGTTGTGGTGATATGAAAACTCTTCATTCAGTAATGACTGAATGATGTCATTCATTAAATAGCTTGGGTAGAAATGCTCTGAAATTGCCATTGTGAATGTATGCATACGGTATTTTTATTTTCTTGTAAACCAGTCAAAGATTTTACTGGAATGAATAAAGAGAAGAAATATAATTTTATTTCTATTTTATTAGTTGCTAACTCCATCAGCAAAAAGAATTTTACCCTGGAAAAATTTCAGTTGGAAGCAAATTTCAGTATTACTCTCCACTGAAATTCATGAAGGGATGAATACTAACAGAAATGTATTTTCCTTAAAATAATCTATAAGGACTGAGGATTGCAATGGAACTGGAGTTACTTCACTAAAAGAATCAGCTTGCTGGAGCATTTCTTTTCCCGTTTTCTGAAAAACATCCTGCACAGTTATTGAGGTAAGAGCATATTTATGACCACAAAATGCCTAGAATGCCCTTGTGGCAATACCATCTTGGCTTAAATCCCTTGACATTGACAACCCTAACTTCTCAAACAAATACATTAAAGAGGCCTTAGATGCATAGAATTCTGGTTGCCTATGGAGTTACAAAATTCTTACAACCCTACATTGCCATAATGGATCAATTGGCAATTTTATCTATCCATGTTATAAGCACAGAAGAAATCTGATTCTCTTCTCTACCAGAGGTAATCCTTAATATTAACATGTGGAGCACAGCAATATGGCCTGCCCCATCATTTGATGCAGTACTGCATTGACTTGTAAACTAATGGCTGGTTTCAAATTACTTAAGTTTAGTAAGATCATTTTAATGAAGTGGAAAGAGGTGAATTGTTTTGTATGAGAACATTCATCAGGGAAACACTGGGGATGAGGGCACAACGAAATATCTCAGCTGCCTGCCTTT
>JANHFL010005911.1:24400-40536 GCA_032468155.1 Oxyrhabdium leporinum
CTTTAATAAACTCTTACTTGGATCAAATTCTATCTGAGTGCTGAGTGAGTTATTGGAACTTAGATGGAACACTGACACTATGTCTGTTTCTGTACTATTGATATTTAATGAAACAGGAGTTGTGGACAAATAGGTACACTGTCAGGAATCTGAAATATACTGTAATTCCCAAAGAATAGTCCAAAGGCATATAGTAATTAAAGATCTGTCATAAATATTATTGGTTCTCAGAAGCGAAGGTGAAAGAAATGATGCAAATGTTGAACTTAGTCTGAAATAAAACAACTGAAGAATGTTTAGAATGAAAGTACTTTTCAACTTTTGTTCAATGTAGGGCAGAAATAAGATATCTGCAACTTTATAAAATTACAAAATGCAGTGTGTGAAAAAAAAATAATTTAAATAATGGCATCTCAGTTCAGGTTAGTTTGATGTTCATTTTATTTTTTAAAGTACAGTCCTTTCTAATTATGGGAAATAATTTCATTTTTTTTCCTACATTTTTCAAGTTTTACCCAGAGTATACTGGAATTTATGCTTAAGAAAAAAATTGATCAATTGCAGTTTTACCAAAATTCTTCAGAAAAAAGCAGTGAAGTTGATGAGAGAACTAGCAACTCCTATCTTAAGAAACTGAAAGAAACTGGAATGTTTCTTAGTAATGAAAAGACCAAAGAGGTTTAAGATATACGGTAATTTCTCAATTACGTAAAAGGATTCACATGGAAAAGCTCAACATCTTTTTTTTTCCTTTTGGATATTCATTGTTTGAAAGTACAGGCTATATTACAATGAGTTTTAGTTATGGGTAAAGAGATTCTGACTGAATATTGGAAATGATTTTTTAACAGTAAGAGAAGTATGATAATGGCACTAACTGCTCAAGAGAATTTATGCTTCACTTTCTAATGGATATATTCAAATAGATGTTGGCAGGGATATTTTAATTTGAATGCTTGCATGGAGCAGGGAGTTGCAGTTTATGGCCTAAACATTTTTTATCCTCTTATCTCTTCTCATAGTTTCTCAGTATCTTTTTCATATATGTGAGCATATGGAATCTATTCCTTACACAACTGTTATATTTTAACTGAATTTTCTCCTGGTCAAATCTTGCCAGCATACTTTATTCCTGTATTTTTCTAAATTTCAGGTTAATATTTCCCACAAATAAGATATGGTGGGAAACCTGATTTGGACTGCAGTTCTCCAGCTTCTGTTCACCGTTATTTGATTCTGTTGTTTCCCATCTGGTGATTTCCACATTCATGTCAAAATAGTCATGGAAGAAAAAAATGATGTAGCAAGAATGTAGCAACATTCTCACAAAGCTCACAAGGATTGGTGTTTCTGCCCCCCTCCCTATTTTTATTTAGGTGGCATTGTGATAGAATCATTATTCCCTGTGGTCCTTGGTTGCCAAAATACACGTGTTAAAACAATTAGGGTTTTTTTTAAATCTGAAAGTAATTTGCAATGTTAATATTTTGTAAAATTATTACAGAACTAATTATGACATGCAGTAATAACACCTTAAGAGTCTGGTGTGATAGTTAAAGGCACCAGGCTACAAATCATTAGACAGTAATTTTAATGTTTTGCCTTAAACATGAAGCCAACTGGGTAGATTTTGGGCTGTCACTTTTTCTCAGCTCTAGGAAAAAAGTTGTGACAAACCATCTCTAAAAATGTTCACTCAGTAAACTTCAGGGACTAGTTCAGACAGTCTCCACCAGCCTGACTGACTTGAAAGCACTCAAAGTGCCTTACCATCACCCTAGATATGATTGGCAGCACTGTACACGACTGTTCTATTCCCATCGTTAGAAAAGATGATAAATTAGAAATAGGCTAAACTTACCTAAGTAAGCCTATTCTTCGAGAAGGACAAATCTAGGCCATCGTGAAACAATGAGTCTAAGTGAAATAGCATCTAAAAATGTGTATGATGTGATACAGGACTCCCAATTTATTAATGGGCTGTACATGGTTCCTACTTGATATTTCTCTGCTTGAAAATTGATCCACTTGTTCCTTCACAATAAACAACTGTCATATGTATTGGCAGGAATGCAATACTTCATTACAAGTAAATACTTTTACAGAAAGTGCAATTGCAAAATTGTAGACAGCAAGCAATCCTAAATAGCAAATTATCAATGTGCCACTTAATGAAATTTTAGTGTTTTACAGATGTACAGTGTGGTCTACAGTGGTGGACTGCTCTCCCATCCCCTTCCCACATATCCATAAAATTCATGGTGAATTTTCAATACCTTGAAGGATTATTATGAAAGGAAACAGTGTGATGAGTATGTATGTATGTATGTATGTATAGATTCATAATGCAATGGCATCTTGTGTTCCAGATTATTCAATAGATTGACATACTTTTCATTTTGCCTAAAATTGTCATAGAATCCTACCCAGTCTCTCTTTTTGCATGTATTTTTCCAAGCTTCTTCTGCAGACAAAATTCCAAACATACCTTTTTTGACTTCTGAAAATCTGCCTGTGAGACTTGGCTTTATCAGGCCAGTCTTAACGTATCTTATGAAACTTGTAAGCATTTGAACACAAAAAAAACAAAATATATACAAAATATGTACTGCACTGAAATCAGAGTACTATTATTTTTTAAAAAAAATAGATTTTAAGATTTTAAGAAAGACGACAAAACTGGACAGAAAACAACTCTTTGTTACAATTAGGCTATCACTTCTCCTACAAACATCTACAGCAAATGGAACCCTCTCACAAACCATTCTGTTTTCAAAATTTGCAGGAAGGATTTACACTGGTGCATTGGCACCAATGCATTGGCATTGGCAAAGATAGACAGGCATACATGTAAGAGATTCTTGGCATATCCGTGTTTCTCTCAAGAGTAAATGCATAAAGCATTTCCTTAATGAACTTTTACTTACACAACATGGCAAATGGCACTTGGAAATCAATATTCAAGAGCAAATCTCTGTAGGGTTATTTTCATAGGAAACAAATTAAGATGCCAAAATGACTGCTGTATTTCGTATTTGCTTAGTCTTAGCAGCTCTTTAGAAAATAAAAATTCCTTTGTAACTAAAGCAGCCTATAGATAGTACCAATATTTGTAATCATATTATAATTCAATTTTCTTCAGCCTGATACTGTCCAATAATGCTTGTCATATTTTCCCACAATTCCAATACAGAGCTGATGGTTAGAAACACTGATAATAATAAATTTAATTATAAGAAGGCATGCAGTTGTGACTAGTTTTTCTCTGAGTTCTATTGCGCTGTACAAACAACAAACTAAAGTTTTATTCTTTATTTCAAAATAGGATTTACAGAATCTTGCTGAATATGTTCTAAATACAAAAATACAACTTAGTAGTACTATTTATATAAGCTTGTTGATAAATACTACTGTCTCCTGGTGAAATATAAAAAGAGGACTAAAGATGTCATCCATCAGACACTGATTAATTATTTTTCTGGGATGACCAGGACCACTTGATAAAAATTCCAGATGTTTAGATAATCCAGAATGAATTGTAGAAATTTCTAAAAGTTATGCTATTAATTCCTGTTAATGTTAGTTGAATAAATTTTAATATATCAAAATGCAACCATATGCAATATTGTCACATTTGTTGGATATATCAGACTCATTTTAATGAAGCAAGTCTGGCCAAGATGGTGCCAATTTATCCAGATTCATGTATATAACACATTTGAGTATGGATAGTAAGTAATTCTGTTCAGTATCAACTGTTAAAATTTCCTTATTTTGGTAGTTTAACACAACCCTACCTTCCAGAGATTTAAACCTATTTTTAACACACATGCACTCTGAAAGGACTTTGATATATTAGCATATTTTAAAATTAATAAACAAAAGACAAAGATGTTAACAAAAAACATAAAACCAGAAGTTGAAATAGAATTAATCGAGAAAACTGATTTTAAGATTTAGGAAAAATGTTAAATATTTGAATATAACTATGACAAATATGAATTGGATGTAAAGATTGGGGAAATTAAAATTGTCATTGTTGGGAAGAATTTTTGTGATAAAAGGAACTTTTTGCCAAGAGTGATGTTTTTGTTTTAGACAGTAGCTATTCTAACAATGAATGTACCATTTTAAAAATGGCAAAAACGTACAACTAAGTTTATATGGCAAGCGGAAAAAATCCCCAAGAGTTAAATATGTTTCTTGCAAAATGCAGGGAGGATTGGATTTACCAGATTTAAAAATGTATTTTGCTGCTGGTTGTTTGGTTTGGATAAAATAATGGATGCTGCTGAAAAATAGGAGGCTCTTACTTAATTAGATCTTAATTAGAAGATCATGATCTGAGGTTTGGACGGCATGGGATTTATGATATAATAAAGTTAACATTAATTTGGACTTCAAAAATCTTTTTATTAGATATGCTATATTGAAAACATATTGAAAGCATATTATAACAAATAAATGACAGATAAATAGTTGACATAGTGGGACCTATTGGAAAATTATCAAATGGAATCAAAATCAAATTAGTTTTTATTTACTTTAAAACTTTTAACAAAATATTTTTTTAAATAAAACCACATATGCCCTCATAATGCAGATAGGCTGATATTTTAAAAATATCCCTTCTTCTCCCTTCTTCTATATCTGAAAAAAATGTGTATTATGGTTTTCTAAGAATTCTTGGCTAGTGTAGGTACATGCCAGACTTAAACCACAAGACGACAGAATGACTAATTGCAATAATTAGGAGATAGAGTCCTTCATAAAATCATACCATGAATTTTGAGGCTGATTTCAGACAATTGTTCAATGCTGAAGAGGACAATTTATTTGGTCTCTTGATCTCTTGAGTATTACAGAACCCAACCATGGATTCCTCTATTTGACAGCGAGATTAGCAATGCCTGATACGTAGAAACTTGTACTTTGTACAGTTGTTATCACCATCAAGGTTAGTGGGTGAGTTTATCAGGTAAAGTAGTTGGCCTAGGAAAAAATTAAAATAGGAAGAAAAAAGGAAAGAAAAAACTCCAAGTCTCCTAAAAATTGTTTCCAGTATAAAAATAAAATGAAGAGAAAAATATTTCTAGCTCGATATTTGCTATCAGTTGGATGGAATGGCCAAATGGGCTGCAGTGACCACAAAATGGAATACGGCCCTTTTTCCATTCACTCCTACAGACAGATATTATTCACACACAATACTTCAATCATTGAAATCAGTTGTTTCGGGATTGCATCCAAAGCAAATCTATCACTATTGGTATTATCTTTGCTTTCTTTTGCCATAGTTGTTCTACTTCTATTTGCAGGCCTTTCTTTTTTGTGATTTTCTCCAGTTCTTTCTCTTCTAGTCTGCTGCCTCCAACTACTGCCACATCTACTATTCAAACTTCTTATTATTGCTATGGTTGCTTACACAGTTAGCTATATGTTTAAAAGATTGATTTTAACAATTTTATCACCTACCAAGTGTTCTACAAAGACCTAGGATAGGCAGAACTTATTATTATTTAATAGAGTTATATAGGTTATATAGCATCTCCCTTTAGAAGCACCTTTAATTACAACATACTGCACAGAAACATTTCAATGAACTCAGATAGATGCACTTTCCAAGATATGTTTTTCCCACTAGAATGTAACTCTTTATGAATTATATTAAATGTAAAAACATTCAATGCAAAACAGAACAAAACCCCTAGAATAAATATAAAATGTAATATGTTGTGAAACAAACATAAATAAACGAAGTATTAACGCTAAGTTGTTAGAACACCTTTTTTTTTTGCCAACAAACTTTCCAAAAGAAATCAAACTAATCTCTGTTCTCTGTGAAAATGAAATGACACCCATATTCCAAAAGAACAAAATAAAAGTAAAAGTAAAGCCATGCTCTAAAAGAGCAATGCAAGAGAAGGTATGCATCTTTATAGACCTACAAAACTTTCTACCACAGTATAAACAAAACTTACACTTTTTACAACACCAACTGATTGCAAGCCTGGCAACACTAGTCCCAAAAGACATCCCCAAAGCATTTAAAGAAGATGTCATTTTGCCATAAAATATATAGATTACTAGTCCAACAGATGTTTTTGTGGCAGCTATTGTATTTTGTGATTTTTGTTCCAGTTGTTGAGTCTTTCAAATGTCATCCCATTTTAGGTTTAAAGGGCAACTTGACATTTCTTTACTTACCATGAAAGCTATGTTCATGATGCAGAAAGTTTTCACATCCTCAGTCAGTCATAAAGATGGCATTAATAAATGTGCACTTTGTTCTATAACAGGAATAGAGTGCACTCTTTCACTGAACTGTATTATAAAAATGTGAGGTATTTACTATACATTCTGGACGTCTACATATTTGTAATGCTCTGTGTGTGTGTGTTTCTGTACATATGTGTTTCTGTACATATATTAAAAACCAAAACAAAACACAGGGAAAATTATTTATCTCAAACTTCATACACAAGTGAAAAAGTTGAACATACAGTACAACTGGATTTTACAAAGCAAGGCCTTGTTTTTTTTTCCCCTTGCCATCACTTGGCTGAACACCTAATTACCACAATATCGTCTTATGTCTAAGAATATTTACACATGTAATGTGGCTATATGACCATCAATCTTCTCATCTTCTCTATTTGGTATCTTATGATTATACTACTTGTATGTAGACTGACAGCTTATACACCACAGACAAATTTCTTGTTTACCCAATCATACTTGGTCAATAAATTCTAGTCCTAGTCCTAGTCCTAGTTCTAGTCCTAGTCCTAGTCCAGTCCAGTCCAGTTTACTCTACTCTACTCTTACTCTACTCTAGTCTACTCTAGTCTACTGTAGTCTAATCTATTTATTTTTCTGAACATTATACAAAAATTTTATATGAGTTGGATGCATTTAGTGGAAACTTGTTGGGTTAAGGAATTTTGCCTTGTGGGTCCAGGAGAAGAGGCCTTTCTGCCATGGCTCCCAGCCTCTGGAACTTTGTGCCCCTCAAGATGAGATCCTGGTCTTCCAGAGGTTTTTTTTACCATGTTATAAGCCACCTAGAGTTAGATGATGGTAAGATGGATGGCAAATAAAATACAGTGGTATCTTGGTAATCATCATTAATTAGTTCCAGGAGGCATGATGAGTACAAAAAACAATGACTATCAAACATTTTTTTTTCCTAATGAGGAATAATAGAGTGAGTCACAAGGCAGACAACACTAACAAGTTTTAGCTTGTGCATGGAGTACCAAACAAACAATGAGTACTGGGACAAACCTTTCACATCAGAATGAGTGTTAATATCAAATTCAATGAGTTTCAAAGCAGTTGAGAAACAAGATGTGCTATCTAAGGCTCAGGTCATGATTTTTTTTTAGATACAAATTAAACTAAAGAAAAAATAATTAGAACAACAACATACAATCTCAACAAAAATCACATAATTGTGTAATTATAGTTGATAATAGATTTAAAGGATTAGATCTGATTAAATGGAGTGCCTGAAGAACTCTGGATTGAAATTCCAGTTGTCAATAATGAGGAAACAAATAAAATATCCCGAAATGCAAAAAGCAAAAGGCAAACAGAAAAGCAACATAAACAAGATAGCTTTCCATTCACATATTGAAATGAGTTAAAGAAAAGTGGAATGCAAAAGGCAATGTAGGCAGAATTAAATTTGGCCAACTAAATGCTCAGACAAGCAAGAAGAGATAGTATTATATCTAAATAAACAAGGCAATCTCATGAGAATGATAAAAATATTTAAGAATATTTTTAAGATAAGAAAGGTGGTTTTTATATTCTGGTTAAAGAAAACTTTAAGGGCATGATTTACTTAAAAATGCTCAAACCACCAAAAAAATGAACTTATTTCATACACTAGTAAGATAGTACTCAAAGATTTTGCAGTTCAGAACCCAACAATATATCCAAATGCAAGATGTATGTATTGGTTTTAGAACTAGCAGAGATACACCAAATTACATTGTTAATATCCAATGAGTATTAAAAAACAAGAAGGTAATTCCCAAAAAATGTCTAGTTTTGCTTTGTTGATTATTCAAATGCCTTTCACTGTACAGAAAAACTTGATCACTGGAAAGGGCTAAACAACAACAACAGCAGCAACAGAATATCTTTCAAGTGTAGCACTGTAGAAAATGGTTGAGAATAACTTGGACTGTAAAAGGAATAATTTATCCCCTGTTACATGAAGTAAAACCAAACTATGCTGTACAGTCAGTACAAATAAGCAAGCTAGAGCTTAACATTCTGGACATATCAGATGAAAGAAAAACACCACTGGGGGAAAAACCCTATACTTTGGAAAATTAAATTAACCGAAGAGATGAAAAGAACACAAGATGGCTAAATAATATGAACAATGACACAAGCAAGAGCTCCAAGAAACTGTTATTGACAGACTATCCTGATGAAACGCTGCCTATTCAGTTACAGAGAATCAGAGGCAACAAAATAAATTTACATATTAATATAATAAATATATTGACAAACTCTGCTGAATTTCTATATGCGGCACTTTACGCATGTTGGGCAATATTACGTATATAGAATAATAATAATAGCAATCTAGAAACAGGCAATGAGAAATACAAACCAGCAGTAGGGTTCTCGTTTCTCAAAGAATCTTTTATTGTAATTTTTTTTCAGGGTAATGCATAATGATTTTTTTAAGGTTATTTTTTTATATCAGGAATTCTCTATATTTGAAACCTGAAAATATATAATGACTTGACTGAACAAATCCTGACATGACTGAACAAATCTCCAAAGCTCAGCCACTTTATCACTGGAAAAGGGAGTGCAGCTGAAAAATTCACAGCAGTGAACTGTGAACAAGCAGGCTATTAATTTAAACAATGGAGCAGTTTTGCAGGAAAGTAGATTTGGTAGAAAGCTATTATAAGTAATGGTGCCCCAAAGAAAATAACTCTGCAGAATACAAATAAAAATCTATTTCTACTTCTGATAAGATTAGATCACTCGTTGAAAGAAAGCTGCTGCTGGAAACATCAATATAATTTACATTATAGGTCATATCTACAAACCGCTGCTGGTCATTGAAACTGATGCCTAGGATTAAAGCTATTACATATCCCACCCATTTCAGTAAACCAGGAAAAGTAAGCTAGGTTATGATAGTGAGGATGAGAGCCGCAGACTTATTTTATAGCTTTAGTGCATTTTTTACTCTTTGTTCAGCCTCCCTGCTCCCATTTTAAGGCAACTCTAAGTAAAGAGATGCACAGGATTGATGTCAGCCCTTTGAAATAGACTAGACTAGGAAATCAGTGCTAATACTACTTTTATTTTAAGGCAGTGGTGTCAAACTGGTGGCCCCTGGGCTGGATGCATCACATAGAAGCCACACCCAACCCAGCTCCGCAAAGGGAAAAAAATGTTGCGATATGTCATAACATGACGCCACGAGTTCGACACTCATGTTTTAAGGTAACAGAGTCCCTTCCCTCCCACTCCTTTATATTCAAGAAAATTAGCAAGGGTCAAACTACGTACATTTCTAACTTGGACTCCAATTTCTTTTGTCTAACCTTTGCCTTGGCTGTGATTGTTCCTCCTGTTCATCAGGATTCCTCTTACAGCCCATTACATGCACATGGCCAGACCATCCTACAAAAGGATGCCTATTTTTCACATATGGCCTATATATCTCATAAATAAACAAAGAAATAATACCCTCATATATAAGTTTCTGGGGAAAGCTTTGCCTCTTCTGTTCTTATCTCCAATAGGCAGGCAAGTCCTCCATGGAGTCCTCTTTGGCACTTTAGATCTGCTCTGAGATGTTTAACTAATCGAGTACCCTGCCTATCTTTTCATTTTAAAAAAATGACGATACTATTCTGTACGTGACCATTTTTTTAGAATAGTGTTCTGGTTTGGATTTTTTCTTTATATTTGTACAGTTCTTCATACTGCTGGTATGGAAAGTCCCCATATCTATTAAAGAGAATAAATTGCTATTATTCTTCAACTTCCCAACAGATCTAGCCATTCACAGACATATTTACATAAATAGACACACAACCAGAAAGAGGCTGGATAGGAATGAAAGCGGTTGCCATGCTTGGCTAGAAGACTTGTGGAAGGTGCATTCAGAGGTACATCAGCATAAATGTGTGACATGTGTATTGAAGTTTGCGATGTCTGTATTTTTAGTGTTATATTTTGTTGACATGCAACCTTCATGGAACTCTGGGAATGAGTAGTAATGTAATAGCTGAAATGGGTTCTACATTGTCTCAGATGTAGGCACAGATGCAGATTTGGGATTCAGTTAATCTTGTATATCTGCACAGTTGATTGTTCTGATAATGCACAATAAAATAGCTATATAAAGCTATATATTTGCTTGCCTGAAATAGCAGAAAGTATACAATGCACACATAATGTATCAATCTTAGATAACAAAAACTGCACATTAGAAAAGCAACCTATTTAAAAAACTTACTGAACAAAGTATTTATGGGGATGGAGAAAATCATGTGTGTCTGTATATATGTGTGATGGATATCCCTCTTTTCTTTTAGGACCTAGGACAGCTTCTATGAGGATATCCCTTCATGTTATCCCTACAGCACAACTCTCTGAGGTAGGATCAGATGAGAGAGAATGACTGGACCAAAGTTAGCTTCCATGGCTGAGGGTGGAATTGAATTCATTTCTCTCTGGTTTTGAATCACTATACCTAAACCACTACATCATGCTACTTCTTGTAACTATAAGGGAAGTTTTAATTTTGAGAGAGAGACAGAGATGAAGCAAGAAAGGATATTTCCTTGGGTTCTATAATTTAACTTTAATTTCATCCCAACCCTATGCTGGACCACTTTTTTCCAGCCGAGTATAGTCCATAATTGAGCTTATTTTTTAAATACTTTATAAAGTAATAAATTGTGGTATTGGGAGAAAGTGATGACAGTCATAGAAATAAGGTGAAGGCCACTTCATGTGCCATATTTAAATCCTGCTTCTTAAGTTTCCAATCCTCCGAAAACTTCCAAAACGTGGTACCCCCCAACATGTATGATGGTGAGGGATGGTACAGAGACTCGGTGGAGCAGTGGTGAGTGCTGTACTGCAGGCTGCTTCTGCTGACATATCGGCTGCCTGCAATTTGGCAGTTCAAAGTTGACTCAGCCTTCCATCCTTCCAAGGTGGATAAAATGAGGACCCAGAGTGTTGGGGGCAATATGCTGACTCTGTAAACCACTTAGAAAGGGATGTACTATAAAGTGGTAAATAAGTTTAAGTGCTATTGCTATTGCTATATGAAGTTGCCTGCACTTCTTTACTGCTTTATTCTAGCTTCTTATTATATTGTTAGGATTTGTTTCTCCCCGAAGGTGAATAAATTTGCAGTATATTACAGGTTGACAAGTACAACCAAACAGCTTTATCTGATCCGGTAGATATTCTCATTTCAAAGCTCTCATGCTTTTATAGCCACACATTGCAACTGTGCCCTTTAAGGTACAAAGCAATTTATTTGTAAAAAGGCTGATGTTGGGGATGGAACTATCTTCCAGATGAAGGATGTGCCAAAATTTGGAATGATCCCCCAAATCATTTTTGACTGATATTACCCATGTTATCATAATTACCTCTGTGTCAAGTGAGTCATTTTTACAGCTTCTAGTTGAATAAACGGTTACAAATTGCCTCCAATGCAAGTTTGCCAGAAGCAGTCAACTACAAAACTGGAAGATTTCCAATCCATTCCATTCTATCTTCACTCACCCTTGCCTCTTTCCATGTTCCAGCTCATTATGGTTGCTGAAAAGGTGGCTTCAGAGCTCCTCACTAATGAAGCAATATTGATTGCATGCATTCCATATCCTTATTATTTTGCATGCCACATGATAATAGATTTTATCCCCTTGAATTTCAAAGAGGTTGTTTCTTCATAATAAACAGCTGTGATACTTACTGGCAGGAATGAAATAATTCAGTACAGGTAATACTTTTACAGAAAGTGCAAGGACTAAACAATTGTAAACAGCATGCAATCCCAAGTAACAAATAATCAATGTACCACTTAATGACTTTTTAGTGTTTCACAGATTAAGTTTACAGTGGTGGATTGCTTTTCCCTCCCCTTCCCAAATTGTCTATCCAAGATATATGAATTTTCAGTATCCTGAAGGATTATCAAGCATGAAAGCCAAAAAATTATACTCTGTAGTTGACTGCTAAGATTTTATTTTCATATTTTTAGTGCCTTGGAGGAAGTAATTTCTGTCTAACTGCCAATTGTATTTTATAATCAGAGTATAGCATTTGAAAGATGAAAAGGGCTCTGGTTATAATATTCAAGAAAAATTGATAATCTTAGCTTGACAGTCACTTGGAAGAAGCTGCTGGAATGATGAGTGAATGATATTCATGCTCTTTTTCAATGGTTAAAAAAAATAACCCAACCTGCTTTATCTGAAGTGGCTGTGGTTCATCACATTTCAATATGTTTTCGACAAGGCTCATACACTCTGAATAATTTCTTCTCCAAAGCAATCAGAGCTTTGAATACAGCATGCATTTATCAATTTTTAGCAACTCAGTTCTTAAGACAAAGCAAGCCAGTAGAAACCTCATAATGGAATGACCTTCCCCCACACACTTTTCTTACTTTCACCGGGCTGAAGAGATCAGGAGACATTTTAACTCCAATTTCTACCAGCATGACCCTCGTACTGGGAGAAGCAAACAGATTGTTCAGACTAGAAATACAAATTCCACAGAGATCTGAACTGGAAAAAAACCCCCAATTTTTTAAAAAGTATCCTTTTTCAAAAGCCAATTGCTAGGTGTATATAACATATAAAAATAATATGACCGGATGGAATTCCATCTTTCTGTTTCGGATTTAGAGATATTCTTTATTTATTTATTCTGAGATAGTTTCTATTCTGTTGAGTAAAACCTTAAGCCAAAATTCTAAAGGGGGAGCGTGAGAAATATTCTTGTTTTGTATAATGACTCTGTTGCCAATTTGGATTGATCAAATAAATAAATAATTAGCCATCTTGAACATGGAATGATTAATGGGTAAAAATATTATGCTCCCATAATCTCTAAAAGTATCTAAAAGACCTTCCTTCCTATACTTATTGCTCTATATTCCTTTGAACTCTTACAAGTTATGAACTGCAGTCCTGCCAAAGTTGATCTGCAAGATTTTAGTCATTTTCCTCAGTGCCAATCATTCCAGTTTAATCTCTAACTCATCAACTACTATATATACAAAAAAGGAGATGTTGATTATTGCAGATGAACACTTCATGCCTTGGTAAGACCACTCTTGGAATATGCATCCAGTTTTAATTGTCATGATATAAAAAAGATGTTGAGACTCTAGAAAGAGTGCAGAGAAAAGCAACAGAGATGATTAGGGGACTGGAGGCTAAAACATACAAAGAACAGTTTAATGAAAAGAAAGACTAAGGGTGACATAATAGCAATGTTCCAATATCTAGGGAGCTGCCACAAAGAAGAGGAATCAACCTATCCTCCAAAGCACCTGAAGGCAGGACAAGAAGCAACTTAGAACTAAGGAGAAATTTCCTAACAGTGATTTATTTGTAATTAATCATTGGAACAATTTGTCTCCAGAAATTGTGGGTGCTCAAACATTAAAGGTTTTTAAGAAAAGATTGGACAACCATTGACCTGAAATGGTATAGGGTTTCCAGATTGAGCAGGGAGTTGGATTAGAAGACATGCAAGATCCCTTCCAACTCTGTTATTCTACCTAGTCTATTAAGATAAAATTGTTATTTAATAAATAAATAGGAATCAATAATAATGTGTAATCAACTCACTTGTCTGTTTTTCCACCTTGAATTCTGCTGACTTATCTACTGCCAATTTGCTTTGACCATTAGTAGCTCAGATTCTTGTAGAGAGACCTATCTGGACTCCTGATTTACTGCACTTAACACATATTTCTTTTCTACTTTCTGCCTGGCTTTAATTCTATGTTAAACCTGTTAGGCACATTTATCACTGTATTATTTGGCTTTGGTCATGAAATGTATAAACTATACGGAAGCTGGCAGGTATTAACATTTGCGCTCCAGGTCCTGCTCTGCTTTCCAGTAGACTTCAATGCAATTTGAAGTCCTTTGACTTCTACAGGTTGGCACTTAGCAATTTTCAATTCATAGCTTCTGGAAAGCAGAAGACTGAGTAATTCCAATGTATCTTTAATCATTGGGGGTTATTTAATATGTAAATTGATTATTATGAACTGGATTATTAGTTGAGGTAACATATGATTATAGGAATATTAACTAGTGACTATTTTATTGTAGTCTCATTATAGATGTTTGTTTACTGTGAATGTTTTGTTATTTTACCATGAATATTTTATTATTTTATATTGGTTACTGATATTTATTATGTTATTTATTCATTTGTCAGATTTGTATAGCACATAATGACATAGTGATATTATTTACAATGGATATTTTAATTATTCATTGTGTAAATAAAGTGATTTATTCCCATACTAATCTCTGAACTGAGGTTATGCTTTCTGTATTTATGTCTGCAACTGATAATTTTAGTTTATCATACTTGTCCATGAAACCCACCAAATGAAACCTAGAGATATGAGCAAGAGATGTACCAAGCATATTTTCTTGGTACATCAGAAAAGATTGGGTGATGTCAACAAAGCTAAAATATGGTTGTTGTTTTTTAAATTTTCTTTGCTTGTATCCATCAGTGGCAAGTAAATAAATCATTCTGAGCATTTTACAAATGGAAGTGAGAAATTAGATCAGGAAATAATTATATGCGAGTAGAACAATCTACTGACATGGCTGAATTCAGCCATGTCATTCATTCATATTCATATATATATATATATATATATATATCCATAGAAAATTCTTCATGATTTTATCTAGTTCTATTACTTGAATTTTTAGCAATAAGAATGGTGTTACTTGGTGAGACAGAAAGAAAAAACTGGAGTATATTCCTTGAATTATTTGACATATCTGTCACTATTAAAAACTATCTGATTTCAGAACTCTAGGATTCTATGTGTACCTTTATTATGCTAATTAATAATTGATTAAATTAATTTATAATTATAATTTTAATATACATTAGCAAAATTATATTATAATTTTAAAACTTACTTTGCTCATATTTTACCTGTAAGAAATACTTTCCACCAATCATATATTTGCATTCTTCTTTCTGTTTAAGTATCAATTTATAAAGTTAACATTAACTTTGAATTAGTTCCTATTAATGTATGAATCAGTATATGACTAAAACAGATTATGGCTGAAAATTAAAATAATGCAAACTGATGAGAAAACAAATGGGAACAAAAATGTTTGAATGCAAGTATGTGAAGACACAATTCTTCATTCATTCAAACGTTTTTCAGACACTCAGAGAGGAGTTTATGGCAGTATGTGTGTATGTGTGTGTGTAATACAATTTATTCCTTCAATTTTGTCTTATAACCTTTTGTCTTAGAAGATACCATCTGTCCAAAATCATCTGATGAGCTTTTCAAATCTAACAATTTAAATATTTCACATCCTAGCTATCATTCCTATTTTCTACTCATCCAAATCACAATGGATGAGTTGATTATTCTCTCTGATTAGTACATGGAGATAATGCCTCTGCTCTGACCTCTGTATACTAAAATTAACAATTTTCAAACAGCCAGACATCAACTGTCTCTTAGGTTAAGAATTTTGTTTTCTGATTTTTGATAGCTTCCTCATGTAAAAATAACGACTGATTATTTAATTTGAGATTAAAAAAATAATTCCAGAAATGTTTACTGTACCAACATTGAGAAGTATTCTGCAGACCTATTGAGTAACACATAACCCAAGGAGATATACCGGTAGTAACAGGTTTTTAAGATTCAGGTGTCGGCCTTGGAAGCCATGAAACCGGGACCTCTGCAGGCTGCCACAAAATTACACATGGAAAATAGGGAGGGGGTACTTTCTCATGATGTTAGAGGGATTGTAGTCAAAACAAAATTCTTTCTAGGAATGTCAAGGCCGTTCTATGCAGCACCTGGAAGAGGAGTGCCAAGATGG
>JANHFL010005911.1:48851-59774 GCA_032468155.1 Oxyrhabdium leporinum
AAATATTCAGATGCTGGATGATAAATCTGTCTCACTTTCTAGACAAGCCTTCTTTGTCAGATATAGTATAACCTATAATGCAGGCACTTCGGAATAAGCAGAACTCTATATAAGGAAGTTATCTTCCTATATAAGGAAGATAACACAGAACTACATTATCACTTTCTTGATCTTCTTCCCATTTTAATACATAAATGTGCATATTGCACATTCCCATTCATATTTTTTATCTACTCCTATGCAGTCTGACATAGTTGACTTTTAATCTTTCACACTTATAGAACATTCAGATGCAGCATTTCTTACAATTTGTTTTCCATCTTCCAATCCTTCACAAACCAGTTTCAAGCCAATCTTCAATCATCTTCACTTCTATGGCTTTAAAATGCTAAGGGAAAGGCAGGAAAATCAGGAGCTAAACATTTATCCTTCCAAATGACCAGTACAAGACTTTTGCAAAATGGAATTCAAACAGTGCCTTTCCTGAACTGCCGTAGCTCCTGGAATAAACAAATAGCTATATCCTTTTGTCTGTACCTTTCAAAAAGAGAAAATAAATTATTTGTATTATATCCATCTATATAGAGAGAAGAGGAGGGAAAAGGAGAAGACTGTGTATAGTAGCAAGATTCATAAAGCCTTTTTATCTTGTTGTACAATCCAGAATTCTTCTGGTAAATGGGCAGCTATATAACTTAAAAATATGTGTATGTGCAGGCATATGGGTCTCTGTATAGCAGTTTTCATGGGTGGGGGGGATAACTCTGCTACAAATGTGTCATCCTTTCAGTTTTATAGTTTATGTTAGCTGTGATCCTATAAAGATGGCACAATGGCAGTTTTGCAACTATATGTTTTTCACATACTCAAAAATAATTGTAGGTTATAAAGTACAACCTTTATACATATGTTTAGGGAAGAAAGGAAGAATTTTTTCCCCAGAGATTGTGAAATCATTAAGAAGGATTAAGATCATGAAACTGACTAGAATGATTGAGAGGACTCACTAATTAACACTGCTTATATAACCAGAGTGAATCATACCTTCCTTGTCTCCTAGCAGTTTGGGAAACTGGCCAAGGTCTTATACACCCACTCTGCTTCCCCTAATGCCCATTAACCCATTTCAAGGTAATTCCCAGCTGTCTTAGTACCCTATATCAAAAGTAACTTTTTTTTCCAAGGTTTGCCAACACAGCAGGGTATATGGCAGGCCTGACACTCCTGATTTCAAGGCAGCAGTACCGTTTCAAGGCAATTCATCACTTGTTGAGATGGATGGATTTATAAATTGGCTATATAGATGATAGAGATGATGGATGGATGGATGGATGGATGGATGGATGGATGGATGGATGGATGGATAGACGGATAGACAGACAGACAGATAGACGGACACACGGACACACACACCTGGTCTAATTAGCTATTGTCCATTATAGTGACACATGAAAATGTCTTGCACCTTCTGCTGTTAGTAACTAGCATCAAAGGAGGTCTTCCCTAATCTGTGTCTCTCCATTAGACTTTAGCATTGACATAAACCCTAACATGCTTCATTGCCAAGACAGAGGAAGGATTGGACATGCAGTCAACACTTTTTAAAGTCATCACACTTTTTAGCTGGCCCCAACACTGGATAACAAAACTTTAACACTCCGATGTAGAAAAAAAATCCAGAAATTGGGAAAGCTGTTTCAGATTGGTTTCATTGATGTGATTATGTTTTTGCCTGTATGATTAGATTGAACTACTGATTGAAGCTAAAACAGATCCAACAAAAAAGAGGTCGTCCACTGGGGGGGGGGGGCATTCAACATTCCAGCTAAACAGATTTATATTCATTGAAAAAAGGGGGAGAGGGCTGCAATTGAAGCTGCTGGCCTCCCATGTTGCTCATACTTACTTATTAAGCCAACTTCAAATATTTCAGTTCAGGCTGCAATGGGTTGTTGGGTTGATGCCCAATCTGGACTGTGGTTGTGGCAAGAACTGAATGGTCATTTCTCTGCAGCTTGCCCTTCCCATCAGTCCATCTCTTGTGTGGACTGGTCTATCAATGCTGGTCTTCTCATTTCCTTTCCCAGATGTTTACACACAAGAATGTCCTTATTCTCATACCCAACATTATCTTTCTTGATGTTAATGCAGATCTTTCTTTCCTCCCTAATTGTAGTATCACTGCTCTGGTACAATAATCAAAGCAACAGGATGTTCTTTGGACTGCTGGAGGTCCATAGGCATTTTGTAACACGGAAGAACAGATAGTTCAGCATCATAGAAACAAAAGTAGAAGTGTTCCTAGACGTAAATTATACAGATAGTCCTTATTTAATGACTACTTGTTCAGTGACCATTTGAATTTATAATGGCACTGAAGATGCAAGACTTATGATTGGTCCTTGTACTTATGTCAGTTGCAGCATCTCCATGGTCATGTGATGATAATCTGGCCTACCATCAGTGTCCAGGTTCCAGTTATGATGTTGTAGAGTCTCATGGTCATGTGATCACCATTTGTGACTTCTGATGATTACAAGGGGATCTGTTCCTGAACACAAGAAGCCTTGAAGGGTACATTCCAGTGACAGGCCAAGTAGGCATACACATTTGCCCTTAGTGTTTTAAGCAAACCAGTGCAATGGGAACATAGGTCCTGGGCTAATGCAAGAATAGCATAAAGATCTCACATGGAGGGTTCATACAGTTTAATTTCTTCTCTTTCACACACACACCTCATCAGTTACTATGAGAAAGGAGGACAGTATATAAGTAGGAAAGGAAAAGCTATACTAAGGGAAGCTAATATACCAGACTCTGTGTTATATGTTTTTAGAAAGGGTTTCAGGTGAAAATCTGTCTGTTCCATTTTGGAAAGAGCTTATTCAGGCAGACCACAACCTGGGTTCACTAAAACTTCTAGAATAATGCTGAAAAGGATGAGGGGAGAAGTTATGGAAAGCTTTCCATTTAAGCAGAAGAAGCTTGGCTCTATAACATGTTGTGAACATCTGCAATTGATTTCTAGGAAACAGATTGTATGTGACAGTTGAAAGGTGGTAGAAGGAAAATTAAAAATAAAAATGGTTGAAAAACATGAAAAGTAAATCCATCTTGCACACCAAAACTATATTTGAGATAATGCTTTGGGGGAAAGTGCTAAAGCTTTATTTGTTGACAACAGACACTCAAACCACTAAGCTCTAAGAGAAAATGACTTCACTTTAATCTTGTCAATAGAGGTCAACCTTTAATACAATCTTAACAAGGTGATTCTAAAGACAGCACGATATGTCACATCCAAAATGTATTAGGTTAATAAACATATAAACCTAATATTTATATTAAGGCAATCTTACTAGGATAACTTTGGGAGCTCACTATGACATGATTATAAGGTGAGTTCAATTTACACACCTAAAAGAATAACAATAAGTAGATCTGGACATAAGCTGCAGTAACTGAAAAATAACAATTAGCATTTATGTAGTGCATTCATATAGAATTCATTCAAAGAAATCCATAAAGAAGTATATCACAGAAAACTTTTTTTCATAATGCAGTATGTTATGATACTATCCTGGATAAAAACATTGCAATGTCATACAGCAAAGGTTATGTAGCACTACAGAAATAATTTGGAAAAGATGTTTCAAAGTATGTGAGAACCCAAATAAAGTATCTGCATTTTTTTTAAAGCAGTTGTATCAGATCTAGGACTACTAGGACTGAGTAGCGCAGAGTTTCCAGTTGGTGAAATAAAATGATTTTAATCCCTATCTTCATTTAATAGCTTTAGTTTGCATAGTGGTATGTGATATTTTCTTTTATATTTTTGTTTAATGATTTTGGACACTTCCCAAAGTTACTTTTTTGAGCTGGATATCTGCTAAATGTTCCAATTAAAAGAATAAACTACATTATTTGGAAAGACTATTGGAATCTAGCAGATCTCTTGCTTTAGATGTTCAGATTTAAGTATATGAAACATAATGCATTTGACTCTCAGCAAAAGGAATGTAATAAAGATGATAGTACAGATCAGCAAATTCCACCACTCATGCTTTCAAACTTGGGAGGGTGTCAAGGCTATAATTCGGCTTGTATTTGTTTAGAAGTATTAAAGGAAAATCTACAACTATCAACTAGAATGAAAGATTCCTTTAACATAGTGGGATTTCTATGACATCATGTATACCACAGTGCTCTGTGTCACCAGCTCAAGAACATCTAGTATCATTTGAAACCATGCCTTCAAGAAATATATTTTAACAAGAGAAAATGACTTCTTCTAGAACAGTGTTTTCAAAGCTGGCAACTAAGTTTTGTGAATTTCAAGCTGGCTGAGGAATTCTGGGAATTGAAATGCACACAACTTAAGTTGCCAGCTTTGAAAAACACTGTTCTCAGCAACATGAGAAATCCCCATGGAACAGAATCCTTCCTTCCTTCCTTCCTTCAAAAAAACCCAAAATTATTAGTTTCGTTTCGTTATTAGTTTATTTTGAAAGGTGAGAATTAAATTGCACTTGTCAAAATAAAAGTACAAGATGCAGGAGAAAAGTACAAGAAGCAGCACTAGCATCAGTTCACAGCCAGAAGTCAATTAACTTTTACAATTTTTTTTTACAACAAAAGTTGACAGAGTAACATTTTTGCTGCAAAGAATGTGCATGTTGTCCACTCGATAAAATAATCTGAAATATCTACAAAATAATATGCTAGTATGACTACTGACAAAGAGCCATTTGAATCTAAATATATTTAGAATGATTAGGCAGCTAACATTTAAGAATATATCATATCATATAACTTCTTAAATGAAGGATTTTTCCCCCAGACAGATTAATAACATTTATTATCCAATACAGATTTGTGTGACATTTTCATTTATTTGAAATCAAAGCTGTAGCCTAGCTCAAAGCATGAAGGTTTACTCTAAAAACAACTTAGGTGATGAAATACAGCTGTTTTATTTACTGTCTACAAATAAGCTATCCACATGACAAGCAATACACAATCATGCCAAGAAAAAAGGTTTAAAAGTACAGCCATTTCTTAGTGTTGCTTTGGCTGCACAATTGTATTTTTCCATCAATTAATAACGTATGTATCATCTTAGGCAAAACCAATGCAGATCTTCATACATACATTTTGCATCCTATAAACTAAATGTATACATGACAATGCTTGGGGAAAAAATTCCCTATCCTTTAAATTCTGTCCATTCTGTTCATCTATTTCAGATTTGGAATCCTTTTGGGCAGGAGACCAATGTTGCTACTCAGCTTCTGTTATAGGCAATTTCAAGATTACCGATCTCTCTTTTCACAGTCTTTTTCTTTATACTGAACTAGATGGCTTTTCAGTATAGAATGTCATCAAATGAAATAGCACCCTCAGCCAACTGAAACACAAGACTGTTCTTATCGCTGGCAAAATAAAATGAAGTAACCCAGAAAATATCTATCTACAAATGAAGCAATGGTTTCAGACTCTTTTTTTAATTCAAGTTTGCTGATTGTTAGATAGTTATTGCTCACAACAGCAGGGCTTATACACTAAAAGCATTATACAAGCACAACACAAAACCATTAAATATTTCTAATAAAAAAACCTAACTGTACTTAATTATGAAGATTAAACTCTCTGATAAATGCCATGCTAATAAAGGCATGGTTCCAGTCACTAGCAAAACAAGGCACACCATCCATAGACTTGGTATAGAGATGATCAGAGAGAGTTTCAGGTATTGTTTATGCTGTGAAGCAAACCATACCACAGTTAGAAAACCAGCACAATCTGAATATTTTGTACATCCCACCCCAACACTCAGTTTCTGAAAACATTAAAATTACAGGCTTTTTCAAGAAACATGAGAAATACATAAGGATCTTATTTCTCTTATGTATTTGGCAGTGGATTTGTGGGAAATATGCTTTTAGCAGTCTAATAGTTTCAAACTGGGTGGGTGGGAGCTATCTACCCAAAATATGTCATATTTAGCATTATATAAATTGAACCTGAGTTATAATCTGAGTAACAATTGCTGCTGGAGTTGTGGGAAAGGCTATCTAGATTTTTTTTCAATTTGAGGAGGGGGAAGAACTGTGAAAGATAAATGTGTGTGTAAAATGTGCAGATTTAAGGAATTTCTGGCAAAGTGCGGGTAGTCCTCAACTAATGACCACAATTGAGCCCAACATTTATGATGCCAGGTGAGAAGGTTGTTGAGTTTTGCTCCATTTTGTGACTTTTCTCACCACATTTGTTAAGTGAATCACTGCAGTTCTTAAATTAGTAACACAGTTGTTAAATGCGTCCGGTTTCCCCATTGACTTGGCTCCTCAGAAGGTCACAAAAGATCACATGACCTCAGGACACTGCAACCGTCATAAATGTGAGTCAGTTGTCAAGCATCCCAATGTAAATCATGTGATCATGGGAATGATGCAATGGTCATAAGTGTGAAAAATGCTCATATGCTATTTTTTTAGTATCGTAACTTTGAATGGTCACTAAGCAGACTGTTGTAAATCGAGGACTAGCTGTAATAAGCAAAGTTCCATAAATTGTGATTGGCTTTCATTGAAAGCAATCCTTTTTTCTGTCCTTTGTTAACAAGTTTTATAAACTCTGAGTTATTGGAATTATAGAAAAGAACTCCAAATGATTCACATAAGCAATGTTTATATTATTTTGGAAAGCAATGCATTATTTCAGCTACTGAGGTGATATAAGTCCAACACACCTCTCTCTTCAGTATGACAGGAAAAAAATACAATCCTGCCAGGCATAGTTTCTCCTATCCTACAACAATGAAGTCTTCTAGAAGGATGTCTTACCATACTGCCATAATGTCCTCTCCTGGTGATACCATAAAATGCCTGCAGTTATTCCAATTTCTTTGCCCCTTTCTTCTATGATTTTCCATCCTGCAAAAAGCCCAGCTTTTCCTCACAACTTAGCCACATTCATGATACCATTCAAAAGCCCAGATTTTATATTTCTCCATAGAGAGAAGGCATTTTTGGTGATTATCCTACCCTTCTACATTTAAGCAAATCCTGCTAATTTCTTCCCCACCGATGTCCTTCACTTATATGATCGATCAATCAACCATATCAATCAATCTTCTTCAACATGCATGCAAGTAGCATACATACAAGGCACTCACAGATCATGTCTTCTGTTTACAATTCATGCACTCAAACTTACATTCAATTATTTGGCAAGCTTCCATATATAGCACTTTCCAAAAAAAAAAGGGGGGGGGGAGCAAATCAATAGTGATCTATGTTTTGGAAGGTTGGGGGAGTGACTTTGTTCCCAGAACATGAGACTATCAGATGCAATGGGAGAAGGACCAGTGAGTGGCTGTCAATGAAAATCACTGCTTCATCTGCTTGGAGAGTAGCAAAGACAATTACTAATTGATCAACTTGGTCACAAGCACAATAACAGCCAATACTTAATGAAATAAGCAGAACATAACATCATATTGTTTAGCAGAAATATTAATATTATGGTTCATTGCACAGTCAGACAGATGTTTACACTGTATTTGTCATTTTTATATGTTTATAAACACCCTCACTATAAAGCATATAAGTCATTATATATCTTTATTCAATAACTTGTTAGATTTAATTTAATTCTTATCCCATCACCAAGAAATAGGTTTCAATGCCTTTATCCAGCTTCCCATAAGACAAAGCTTCCATACAGTAACCAAGAGTATAACAGGCCAAGCCCCATAATTTAAGAAGTCTTGACTGGAGTATCTTCGTACTCTGCTAGCATCAGGCAGTTATGATATAAATAATGTTGAATGCCACTACCACATTCATTAACAAGCACAAGGGAAATATTGAAGATTAGACCAGACTGCAGTGATCCTAGCCAATAATATAGACTATGATGGTAACTGTGCAAGATTAGATTTGGGGGATTTCACAACATTGATAAACATAGCGATTACCTATTCATTATATCTATTTGATATATTCTGCCCCTTATCTATTGATCTATTCATACATCCCTACATCTGACCACTTACTTACAATGTGTAATTCTGAGGATTTTATTAGATTTGTGAGGCAGAATTGGACAGTGGTGCATACCTCCTTTTCTTAAGTGCATACGATATACGATTTTACATTTCCATGTAATGGTTAGGCATGTAATACAGAATTAGGAAAGCATTTTTTTAATCACTTAAGAGTTATAGTTGGGTCATACTTTGTTTTGCCCTATCCTTTGTGGAATCTCTGCGTAGAATAAGATGATCTCTCTTATCTTCATTCCAAAACCAAGAGTAACAGATGTTCCTTAATTGTGAAATGGTTCCACCACCTGTTACAAACAATGCTCCTTAAGTGTGATGATCTTATCCTTGGCAGGAAACCATAAACTTGAACCTCAAAGGTTTTGTTTCTGGCAGGAGCAGGCAACACATTCCAAGATCTTGCTGGCTTTTTGGAAGGGCCTGGAGACTTGGCTCCACCATCTGACCTGGGGATCAGAGTGATGCTGAGCCCATAAAATAGCTGTACTGTTCTTGAGTGCCTGTGATATCCAGCGATTGTACTATATGGCTTCTATGTGTTTAAGTGTTTTTAATGTTTCTATTGTTTGTATGGCTGCTTTATGTTTTGATTTTTTGGGGTACTGTTTGTTTTAACTGTAAGCCACCCAGAGCTACAAATGTGAGATGGACAGCTACATACTGTAAACTAAATAAATATGTATGTATATAACTCATCATTATTATCATTGATAAGGATAGGTATGAGTAATGCTGGTTCAGAGCCCGTATATGCTGTTTATAACCCCCCCCCCAAGAAAGGTTTATCATGTACGATATTTTTTAATACATCACAAAATTTACACAAAATTTTTATTACATGTGTTATCTATTTTTGCAATTATGTACCATCCTTAAAGCATTCTGTACCATTTTTTTCTTCAATTGTAGCTTGGGTTAAATTCTATCGAATTATTTTGCTATTTTGTTATAAAGTCTTGGAAGAAAGGCCTCCATACTCATAGTAGTGTAGATATTGCTCTGAAATCTAAAAGAATCTGCAATCCAACCTGCTGGTCCGGGGGCAGAACAATACACCTAGATATTTTTGGAAATTACATTCTGTCTTTCCACCAAAGGACAGAGCTTGAAAGGATAAACTTCTGGTTCTCTGAGCCAGGTTTCCATGATATTGATGTCATTGCTTTCATTTAAGATTAAAACCTGGGTAAATTTAATTTATGATCTAGCACTAATTGATCTAACATTAAAAACATGATATTGGACTGAAGAATCTTTCTTTCAAACCTTCATTTTTTCATCTTTTTGCCCTTTGACATTGTTTGATGGTTCTAGTAAATGTGTAAGTACATACCTTCTGTCTGGGGTAGTCATCCTGTTCCACTGAGTTTAACACTTCAGAGGAAGTGCACACAGCAGCAAGGGAAGAAAGGGACACCCACCTAAGCCAGGCAGATCAGTTACATCAACCATGGCAATTATTGGAGTGACAGATGTTATAGCCAGATTGCCCTCATTCCCTATTCTCCCCTGGTTTTATGACACTTTGGTTAACCCTTACCCACAATCAAACTGGTTTTCTAATTTCCTTCTTTGTGATACTAGATGCAGATGGGATGCCATCATCTCCAAGAGTTCCACAGATAGTTGCAATGAAGATTCATACCTAGTGGCCAAATACACTTGACAAAGAAGGACTTGGATTTAGATTACTTTATATTTGCTAAATTATTTACAAAGAATATCTTAAAAGTTAACACTGAAAGTTTCAATCCAATCTGGACCACAGGATCCATACAGAAAATCCCAGGTGATGCATCAAGTTAGTAGGACATATTTTCAGCTCCCACGTACATATACAACTTCTTTCTTAAGCATTATCTGACAGAAAGAGAGTATTCAAAAGAATAGTCTATAAAGCTGCCATTAATTCAGGTTTTCCAGGTCAAAACTGCTGCTCTTATGACAATGTTTGCAGCTTCCAAAGATAGCATTTCATCCAAAGCCTTTATTTGCTAAAATGAAATTTGATGTGTCTTTCTGCCTAAATATAACAGCATCATAATGTGTTACTTTGCAAGTATATTTTTTGTTATTCCATTTAAAATGATATAGTGACACAACCATCCAAACATCATTATATGAATGCATATGATAAGTTCAGTGGTGGGATTCAATATTTTTTACTGCCGGTTTTGTGGGCGTGGCTTGGTGGACATGTGACTGGGTGGGTGTGGCCAATTCCACATCACTCACATCGAGGGGGCACTTTGCCTCACCCCTCTTGCCTGGCCTCCTGAGCTCTTCTGGTCTTTGTCTATTAATTTATCTACTACTACAGTGTCTGGTTGATTATCTAATGCCTGCCTATCCTTCTGGATCCAGAACTCTCACAGATTCTTAGCTCTATTATTCTCCAATATCTTCTGTGGAAACTCCTTGATGGCTGGCTGGAGAATTCTGGGAGTTAAAGTCCATACACCTTTCAGCTGAGAAAAACTGATCTACTTGGGTTCTATCCAGTGTGGTAAATCCCTGCTTCTATGGATCTGTTGCTTAGTGCCTGTTCTTGTGCTGTTATGATCAGTGATCAGTACTGCCTTTTACACACACATCACTTCAAGAATAATTATTAAAATGATGATTTCTCACTCATTTCTTTACCAGTAGTAGAAACAAACTAAGCAGCCATAAATCTCACCTAAAGTACTTGGAACTCTATATTTGGATTCTGATGCATATTAATTGTTGTGAATGCTTTTGCAAAACAGTGGCTGGGAAGACTTGCCACAGATAAGCTTACAAAGCACCTATTTCAAATAACATTTCTTAACTGTGTATTCTTACTTGCCCTCTTGTACTGTACCACTGCATTT
>JANHFL010005912.1:44555-71821 GCA_032468155.1 Oxyrhabdium leporinum
TTTATTTATTTATTTATTTATTTATTTATTTATTTATTTATTTATTTATTTATTTATTTATTTATTTATTTATTGTTTTTGAACTGCCCATCTTCCTCAGGGAGAGTCTCTGGGCAGTGTACAGTAAATGTTAAAATATAAAAACAGCATATAAAACTTAAATTAAAAAATTTAGAATTTAAAAGGAGGCAAGGATGATTAAGTTCTGTTACAAACTAGTTCAAAAGTAGAAGGAGGGCTCTCAGGGCACCAACCAGCCCCAAAGCTATGTTCTCCTCTCAGCTCCCCAAATGAGGTGCAGAGCCGTGTTTTAATTCCTTTCTGGAAGGCCATAAGAGTGGGGACCTGTCTCACTTCCAGGGAGAGAATATTCCATATCACAGGGGCAAGGATAGAGAAAGCTCTCTTCCTAGACCCCATCAGTTGAAGTTATTTAACTGACAGCATCTGCAACATACCTTCTCTCTCTGCCAGACAGATAGATTAATATATTGGAAAAAAGATGGTTTCCATAGGTAGCCTGGTCCTATGTCATGTAGGGTTTTATAGATCACAACCAACAACTTAAATTGGAACCAAAACTGGCACCCAATACATTTCATGAAGCAAAGGTTTTAAATGCACCCTTCTTGGGGCATCCAGAATTGCTTGTCTGGCCTCATTCTGCCCTAATATACAAAGCTTTTTCTCTTCCTTTCCTCCCCCTCCCCTATTTTAGGGATTCGCTGGCATTCCTGGGACAATAGGTCCACGAGGGCCTAAGGTATGGAAAGCCTATTCTAATCCTGTGTTTTCATTGCTTGGAGTCGTGCTTTTATTCAAACAAATTCTTGTTCTTTCATCAGGGAGAAAGAGGGCTCCCTGGAGTACAAGGTCCTCCAGGAGAGATAGGGTCAGCAGGGAATGGAACCCCAGGACTACCTGTAAGTACAAATTTTGTTTTGTGCTCCTTTTACCCCATTATTAACATGGATGTTGTTCTGTAATTGCTTCATTGATGCAACATGAATGGCAACTCTGCCTGTAAGATATGATTTTGTGTGTGTATTTTTCTTTTCCTCTGTAAAGAAATGATAAAATGGGTCTATTACACTATTACACTTGCCAGCATGTCTGAATAGAATGGCTAAATAAAGTTGTTCCTGTTTGGATTTTGTGACTGTCAAGGGAATGGAGAGAAAGGAATTATATATTGCTGCCTAGCAAGGCAATTGTTCCTGTCTCTTCCCAGAGTGCAACTAAGCCAGAAGCACAGTTCTCCACATATGTACTTAGGGATAAAGATGCCTTTGGGTCATATTATTCTCCCAAGCATGTCATTTGAAGCAGAGTAGTTTTGGAATTTTTTCTCTCTGTTATTTTATACAGTTATGAATGTCATGTTTTATATATTTTACATTTGCATTTAAGTCTTAAATCAGTAAGTAAAATGCTCTCTTCAGCAAGAATTCTTAAATTCCATAACCCCTTAAAAGAAAAGATGAATTTCTGTAACCTTCCCTCGTCAATGTAAATAAGTAATAGCTGAGTAACTAACAATTAAAAAAACTGCTAGCAGAGGATTTTGACGGATGGCCTGAGCTATTGGTATTTGCTATGCCTGTGGCGTTTAATCATTCATCCTCTAAGTTGCTAATAACTCCACAAAGGGCCTTGACCAATATCTTGAGAAGCTTTATTCAACAGTAAAATGTTAATAGGGATGACATATGAAAATAGTGCATAGGTGGATGGATGGATAGACAGATGGATGTTAAAAAATGTTACTCCTCCCCCGCATACAAGGAGCCATGTCTTCAGAGTAGAGTGCCTCATTACAAAAATTTGCAGAAGCTCTAAGCAGAGCAAGAAAAACTCCATACTAAGATCTCCGAGGGCAACTATCAATCTGGATGGATGGTACTAAAATAGGCTCAGCAGCAATCTGACTGGTGAAAGCAGCTTCCTATCATGATTTCCAATATCGTATTCTGCTGTAATCAACAGATCTGGCTAAGAAGAATCTTAGCCTCAAGTGAGACATTTGTGCTGATGAATAACCAGACATGAGGTCCAGTTCTATCTGGACCTCATGTGGATTTTTTACTTGGTCAAGTTTTCAATAGCAATAATAACCCCCTTTTTTGATGATGAGGATGAGGACGACGACGATGATGATGATGATTGTATTCACTGGTTGCTTTGTTTTTCAGGGTCTTAAAGGGCCTCCTGGGACACCAGGATTCCAAGTAAGATATTTCATAAGAAATTTGGGTCAATACTTTTATTGTGCTTACTATTGTATAAGTCTTCCTTGATATCTGATGCTCCAAATGTTCCTTCCACAGGGACCAAGAGGGCCTCCTGGATTACCTGGGACTCCTGGAACTCCTGGCCTTGATGTAAGTAGTAATAAATACATAGTTGTAATACCTTCTTGAACAAAAGCAATACAACAACAACAAACTCTGTCCTGTTTTTATGCACCTGTTTTTAGGGTATTCCAGGACGAGATGGAAAACCAGGAATCCCAGGCCCTCCAGGTGACCCAGTACGTATATAAACTAACTCGACTCTCTTACACTGAAGGCAAATGTATCTAAAATCACTAAAATTTGAATACAGATAGTCCTCGACTTACAACAGTTCATTTAGTGATCTTTCAAAGTTGCAATGAAAGGTAACTGAAAAAAGTAACTTATGACCACTTTTCACATTTACAACCATTACAACAACCCCATGGTCACATGATCAAAATTCAGGTGCTTGGGAACTGACTCATTTTTATGACCCTTGCAGATGCAATGTCCCATGGTCAGGCAATCATGTTTTGCAATCTTCTAACAGGCAAAGTCGATGGAGAAGCCAGATTCACTTAACAACTGCATTACTAACCTAATAATTATAGTGATTCATTTAACAACTGCCAAAAAAGATCATAAAATGGAACAACATTAACTTAATCACTGTCTCACTTAGCAGCAGAAAGTTGGGCTTTAAATATAAAAATTGAAAAGGAGAATATAAGGAAAAACAAGAATGGCCAACAATCCCTCAAACAAATTTCAAAACAAGTAAATATAGGCAACCCTACTGAATTATGTATCCCATCATTCATAAGGCTTCAGTCTATGTAGATTCTCAATCATCCATGTCATGCATTCAAATTGCAAAGACAAGAGCTTAGCAACTAGCCGTCATTTCTTTTTCTTCCTTCTTTTTCCCTTGGGCACCATTTTTTGGTTTTAAAGAATTTAGTGGATGATTAAAAGCCAGCCTCCTTGGGGACGCTGCTGTTTTACCATTCCATCTCTAATGTCATGGTTCTAGCTAATTATGAAGAACATTATCTAGCAAGTGAATTACTTTCCTAGATACTTCCCCTAAGTTATTCAGTTTGGCCCATAAAATCAACAATAGAGTTCTGAAAAGCAGCATTAAAAGAAAAGAATAAATTTAAATAACAATAAAATCTCACAACAATTTATATAATGCCAGGTTAAATTCAGATTGCTTTCTGAAATTATTGATAATCTTTTCCAGTGTCAAAAATAGGGACAAACTGCATACCTTATTAACTTTAAAAACAGTGCTACATTTTGATACAAGTAAACTGTCCTTAGAAGTATGGTACACTGTTTATCTGAACAGATGGAATAAACAAATACAGTAAAGAAAAAAATAATGTGTTTTGGGTTCATGTAAGCACCAATCTAACAGTGTGTTTAATTACAGGTTGCTCTTCCTCTCCTTGGTGATATAAGTACTTTATTAAAGGTAATTGCTTTTTTGTAGCCACTCTATCCCATTTTTAAAAAACACATTTTCATAGGCTAGTTGTTTTGGATCCTTTTAGTCTTATCAGTCTTTGGCATGCACTAGTCTCCTAGTCATATACAGTAGACGGGCACGAAGATTAAAGGCAATGGAAGATCTACATCAATGGCCATCTTCATTCATAATTCACCATCCACAACTTTTATTAACCATGAATGGTAAGTCAAACCAGAGTTTATTATTCAGGGTAAATTTAGGGTTTCATGTGCCTGTGGTTTTTAGTGCCTCTTCTGTTTGTAGGATGACTTTGTTTCTTCCCCCACCCCCTTCCATTCAATCATGGCCAATTCTCAATGACCCTGCAGTTTTCTTGGCAAGGTTTTTCAGAAGTACTTTGCAATTGACTCCTTCCTAGGGCTGAGAGAAAGTGACAGGCCCAATGTCACCTAACTGTCTTTGTGCCTCACTTTCTCTCAGTTTCTAGCCTGATGCCTTAACCACCACACCAAACTGAAACATTATATTTCTTTTATACAAATTTTTTTTTTTTATTTTTTCTGCATGTATAACATCCATGCATTTTCAAAGTCTTGTTATCTAAAGTTTTGTTTGAGCTATTTTTTACAGAAGCTCCCTGTGTAATGAAGGCCCTGTTTATAATTAGTTCTTAGTTTAACATTTAATGCTATTTTTATATTTATCACCTCAAAAACAAAAATCCAAAATAAGGCAACACTCTGCTTCACATTATCAAGATCTATCTTAGAAGAATAATCATCAAGGCTTTTGATATTTTGATCAAAATGTTTTTCTCAGAGGAGAGAATGCAATATTGCAAACTTACCATAGGTAAGATTTTGAAGTCAGGAAAGTATATCTAGTATTATGTCCTGTGTGAATACATTCTCTAAGACTACTTGTTTTTTAAAAAAAAAATCCCTCTACCATTGTCTTTGTGCCATTAAGGGAGATCCTGGTCCAAGAGGTCCCCCGGGAATCCCAGGAAGAGAAGGGTCAAAGGTGAGTTCCTCATGTGAGCTTTTTAAAATGAAGTTTGATAATTTGTGGATTTTATTTAATTATACATGCAAGATTGTTGCTTTTTTAAGTTGTAAATATATTGTTATCACTACCAGAAATAATCAACATTTTGGCAGATTAAAAGATCATGTACATGCCACATGCCTGCACCATCCCCCTCAGAATAAGTGACCAGTCCTACTTGGTCAGCTCTTCTGGAAATGGCATAGAAGCTTTTAATTAAAGAGATGGCTGCACAGGAGCAGAATTTAGGAAGGAAACATTATAAGAAAAGGAATCTGGGATAGGCAATAGACTTTGCTGGTTCACAGATTTTACACTTTGATTTGATTTCAAAATAACAATGTCTGAGCTACACGAGTCCTCTGAGTTGCAATAGTGGTAGTCCTACTAGTTTATTGTTGGACTCATTTTCATATGATTAGATCTCTCAGTCTGGTCCCTTGATTTAATACGAACAAATGATTATTTTTTAAAAATTTACTTCCTACTTAATGTTGCACTTTACAGAAAATGCGGGGACAATGAAGTACCAAAGAGAATTCCTGTACAAAATTATCTTGAACATTTTTTACGAGCTGATTCATATATGATCTCTCTTACTCTGTCATTTGGCATCAATACTGCAATTCAGTGAAAATAAACAGTTTTCTTGAATTTAGTAGGATTCAACTCCAAGTGTGCATTGGATTACAAAGTCAACTGTGTAAATGTTTATATGCATTTAAGCCATTATCGATGATGCAGTTGTTGTAAGGAACAAGGAGCATGTTACAATCTCTGCTGTGCTATTTTGGCATCCATTACTTGAAACAGTTTCCTTTGATAAATGCTTTTTATAAACCAGGCAATGTCTATTTTCTTTGTCCCAAGGGGAGCAAAGGAGAACGTGGATTTAGTGGTCTTCTGGGAGAGAAAGGTGATGAGGTATGAAGATCTACTCCTGCTGTAACTAGAATAGTTTTCCTATTAGTGTTACCCTTGTTATCTTCCAACTCTTCATTCTAGGCTTTCAGACATTTGATTTAACAAGCCTCACTGTTGTCACTGCCACATCTATTAACCCTCTCACTATAGCCCTAGAAAGCAAGACATTTTTTAGCACAGAGAAAGCATTTCTCCACCATCCATTCCTCACAAAGTGAATTTATTTCATGCTTCCCCAGACTCCTGCAGAAAAATGATTTTCCTTATTCATATTACTGAATGCAAAAAATATGACTGCATGGATTCCCACATGACCAAGGTTCTTTCGGATAAAGGGGTTTTTAATGAGAGGATTTTTTCTCCCCCCAGAAACATATTTTAATTAGGAAATTTAAATGAAAGGTTATTTCTTGCTTTCAGTTGAATAAAACATCCCTTGAAGAATAACATGCTTTTTCTCTTCTCCATAAATCTCTTTCCATTTTTTTCTGCCTTTATTCCATCAGCCTGTCTTTCTCTTCATTTCATTCTCTCCCTTTCTTTCCCTTTCTTCCTCTTTTTTTCCCTACATCGCTCTGTTTGCTACCTGTTTCTCCTCTCTCTATAAAGGAGAAAACATAGTGGATGTTGCAAAATTGTGTAATTGGCCATGTCTCCACTTGGTAGCTGAATAGCAATAGGACTTAGACTTATATACCGCTTCACAGTGCTTTACAGCCCTCTCTAAGCGGTTTACAGAGTCAGCATATTGCTCCCAACAATCTGGATCCTCATACAAGGGCTAATCATGTATACCTTGACAAATAGCTTATCAGAATACATTTGCTTTGGGGAGACACTATATCTATTGATTTTTTTAAAAAATGGGCAGAGGCTTAAATACAGTTTCATCTGTATACAACTATGAATACCTTATGCTCCGATGTCCATTAGCAAAGATTAAAATAATATATATATCAATAATGGCATTGTGTAATATAGCAGAAGCATGTTCAACAAAATAGGCAGAATTTTTCCAAATTCACCACAGGCAAGCAATTATATTTATATATTTGGGTGACTCACAATATCCTTATAGGTTCCTTTACAATGCAGTAAAAGAAGTAGCAGTAGCAAAAAAAATCCAGACACCTGATGTCAAGCAATTCTTAACAATACTTCACTCTTCAGAACCCAGGAGCAAAAGGCAAATCCAAATAAAAGGGCTGGCTTATAATTGGCAATTAGATTTTTAAGAGGCTCCAGAGCGAGTCCAAATCTTTTTATTAGATCGGTAGGGTGCCACCCGGACTCATTTGGTTACTGAGCAAGAGTCACACTGCTACACAGCTGGTAAGCTTCTTAGGCAATCTAGCACTCTTGAGTGGTTCTCACATTCTATCGCACAGCAAGTGGCTAAATTAATCCTTTATCCAGGACAGCAGATTGTATCTGAACAAAATAGAGTTTCAAAATCAGCAAAGCAGGGTTGTAGTTTAAGTCAATCTGAAAATGTTTCTGGTTCCACTCATTTTTAAATAAACCTCACAAGAGAATTTTGAGAGAGTATACATGTACTAGAAATGGGTTCTTTTCCCAGGCAGAAAGGGAGAATTAAAGTATGGTATCAAGAAACTTGTTCTATTTCCAGATATATTTTTTATGTTTCTTCAATATTGTCTTTTATTGTATATTCAGTTTTATTGTAATCTTGAATTAGTACCTGCTTTTTTTCCTATGTGTTTAGGAACCTTCTTACCAATTAGCACAATGTTTGACTTATCCAAACTAATCATGTATAGAAAATATTTACTGCTATGTAACTGCATTTTCTATATATATATATAGGTAAAGATTGTTAGCAATGATTTAAACAAATATCACATACACACAAGCATAATTCATATATTCCCATTCTCATATTTTGATTTATTTCAGGGCCTTCAAGGAATTCCAGGGCTACCTGGTGTGGTAGGACCACCAGGACCTTCTGTAAGTATTTGATTTTATATTTGCCCCTGAAATCTTGCAGCTTAATAACTTGACAGCTGTTGCTCAGTGTTCTTCTTAATATGATTTGAAAAGATGATTTGCTAAATTGAGCGCAAATAATGGTACCTGAGAGGTTACAGCAAAAGGAAATATCTTAGTTGATTCCCTGATAAGCAGGGTCAGATCTGGTTGGTACTTCAGTGGAGATCAGTAGGATGTCCTAGGAATGTAGAGTAGCTGTAACAGTTTTAATAACATCTCAAAAGAAGATATGAGCAAAGGCTTTCCATGCTATTTTGTAATATAAAAAGAACATCTAATAATTCCTAAACATGTTAACAATAATTGGAATTTAAACAAATAATACAATAATTTGGAAGAAAATAATGTTTGAAAACTTTGCAGTAACTGCAATAAAATGGTGGTCATATCCCTCATTCTCTTTTAGTAGAATTGTCAATCTTACACTGAGATAAGTTGTTTGAAATCTGCAAAAGGCACACTCTACAATGTTGGTTTGGGTTTATATCTGATATGTCAGATGAAATAAAATACATGTTTAAATAAATAATTGCATAAAAATCATTTGTTTAAGATTATTTTGCAAAAGCACAGCTTTCAAACTCTGAATGTTATGAAATTAAATTCTGTTGTTTTATCTAATTTCTTTGTTTTGCAGGGCTCAATAGGAAGACCTGGACATCCTGGTTCACCAGGAACAAAAGGCGAGAAGGTCTGCTACTCTTCACAATGCACACATACCCCTCTAAAAGCATTTTTGTTATTTCTACTTAATTTCTTCTTAGTTAAATAAAGAATTCCAGGTACACTCTTTAACATTATTGAGATTGAATCTTTCATTTTACAGAAATTCAAAGATGGATTTGTGGTTTTACATAGTTTGCATAGCAATACAAAGAAAGTAATAACTAGATTTGTTAGAAGGCTTTCACATAGAAATATTTTAAAATGCTATCTCTTATCTCAGTGATAATTCCAAAGTTCTTTGCTCTTGACCCTCAATAAACATGGGCTCAAACATTGATTATTCCTGATAGCAGAAATTGTAGTACTTCTCATCTTTTTGCTGAAAGTTTATGACTCTAAATGTGGTCATTTATCAACATGTAAACCCCAAAACTGTCTTCTTAAACATGTTTAGATAATTTATTTGAAATGTACTAAGAATAGATGAGTTCATAAACGATTTTGAAGTGTTCTGAGAGCTTCAACATCAACAGCATTCTCGAGACTCTCATAACCCATCTGTGGTTTAATGTTCTTCATTTGAGAATGAATGCCTTCTGCTACAACAATTTGTTTCATAGTACAGATTAATCACCATCAATGCCATCTTTTAAGATAGAGCAATGCACTTTCTTTTCATTTTTATATTCTGAATTTATATATTGCAGAGACAATTTGTCATCAGGTTTTTTACATTGTGGAGACAATTTGTCACAGAGAACTGGTGGCAGTTATTTAGAAAAATATTTTTATCTTCAATAAAATATCTCAATTTTTCTCAACTTTATTAACTTTAATAATCTAGCTGCCAAATTCTGTGTCCCACAGTGAAGTAGTTGCTGATAGTATTTTACAGCACACATATCAAGAATGTTGATTTGGTCTTTTTCTTCTGATTTAAAAAAATGCAAGAATAGAATTAAGTTTTTAAATTGCATGGTAATTGTCCCCATGTTTAGATTAGAATATTTCTTAGTCATTAAACTGAAGTGCAGAGAACTTTTGGAATTACCACTGAGATAAGAGGTAGCATTTAAAAACATTTTACTTGAAAGAGCTCTAACAATTCTAAATATTATTTACTTTGCACTACACATTTTAAATGCAAGTATTATCTGTGTATATTCTGTAAAATCTTACTGTTCTCCATAGAACAGGTCTTTTCAGAGTGTTATTCTTTTTTTGGTTTAGGGAAATGAGGGTGCTCCTGGGAAGCCTGGACCACCTGTAAGTAATTTGAATTCTCTTACAAGCGGCTGAAGTCCTAAAATATTTCATAGTATGATTTTGGTGGAATAGATTCCCAAATTTAGGGCAATATATCAACAGGAAAGCTTTGTATCAGGGAAGAACTGAATCTAATCTGGGGCTAGAACTGATTTCCTAACAGCTTCAGTAGGTCAAATGTTGTCAGTCCCTTTATTCCTAGACAAGTGCCTGGTCTTAACATGATCTGTTTCTGTAAGCGGAAAGAATATCTTCCTGGAGAAAGATAGTCCATGGAGTCAAAGCAGGGAAGTTCTCCCCTCTCATTGTTCATGAAGACCTTTTTTATGCAGCAACAAATGGAGAAATATTATTCAGTGATAGTCCTTGAAAATATTTGGATTATATTTTCCAATCATCTACTGCATAGAAAAAAGGCTTTGGAGGGGGAGATGTCAATCTGTACAACTACTTCAAGACTTTACTTTTTGCATGGTCAAATGGAAGGCCATCTAAGTGCAAGCCAGAGTCATTCTGCCTCCTATCATCCCTCATAATTTACCCTGCCCTGGAGAAAACAGACAATTGTAAGAAGGTGGCCGAGGAACAGGAGGGAATGTATAGGTTGATCCTGCAGATCCAGGATTTCCCCAAGCCTGCTTTTTGGTTTGGGAGAATTTCTTGTTTTCATATTGTTGCCTCAGGTAAAGGATATGTAGTGCTGATATCTTAGAAAACATAGGACCTATTCCGAGTTTTAAGTTTTCTCATTAATATATTCTTTTTATTTTTTCTTCAGGGTATGTCATATAGTGAAACTAGTGGCATGAGCAGCTTATATAAACTACAGGTATTTCATAGCACGGAAAACATTTTTTTCTTTGTTGAATATGTACTGTTTTTATTGATTAAAAATAGCAAACTGGGGAAACAATTAATTTTAATCATTTACATTTTTTTAAAAAATCAATGCAGATATTCTGTGAATTATCTACACCTTTTACATCTGAAACATATAGTACTCCATAACATGAAACGGGAGTCTCTTAATCCACAAAAGATCAATTTAAAAAAGTAAGACCAATGGCACTAAGCTAAGTATGTCACTATACAAGACTTAAAGTTTAATTTAATTTAATGTGAAGTCTTTTTTCCTTTTCAGGGAAGTTCGAGTTATGCTGGTCCCCCTGGGCCTCCTGTAAGTATGGCATTATTATAGCTTGATATTTACAACACTTTCTTGTTTCCATCTAGAAACAGGACTGATAAGAAGAAAAACAGCATTTTGCATAGTACTAATATTCATTAGTACCTAGATTCTACTTCATTTTGGTGTCTTTCAATGTATTTTTCAATGTGACATTATAAATTTTAAAATGTTATGATTTTTGCCTTTTTTCCATGGAAGAAAAAAATGGTTGAAAAAATCAAATTACAACCAGCATAGTTAGAGATGGTAAGCCTGTCAAGTTCAGTGAGTATCATAATCTTGGCCTATGAAGTTTACAATTAGAAATAAGATTCATGTTCAATTTCTTTTAAAAAATTCAAAAGAGTTTAAACATGAAGAATAGCATATTACTACACGGTGCAGTCCTACACAATAAACTTCACTGGGTTGCAGTTGTGATTCCATTTCAGCATTCTGGTACTATATATGCAGGTTCCCACTTTGCCTATAAGTCCAGTGTGGTTTTGTGAGATGTTAGATTCACACTGGGAGAGCCAGGTTCTAGTCTATCCTCAGCTAAAAAGTGGTTTTAGAGTTTTGACTAAAAATGGAAAAGGCTGTGTTTGTGGTAACCAAAATTCTACAATGCTGACAAAAGTAAGTCTAGATGAAGAGATATAATGGAAGTTAAGCATCTTTTGATTTTCCAAGAGTTTCTAGAGAAGAAAGTATTTAGTGTAGTGTTTTTTTATCAGAAAAAGCTGTCAATTAAAAATAAAAACTGTAACAAATTAAAATGACATCTGAAAAGAAGTTGTGATAACTTAGCCAACAAATCTCGAGATTTTTTCACTCAAAAAAAAGGAATGAAATAAAAAATCAAATTGGAATCTGATTAAAAATATCCCTGTAGAATCATCTCTTGTTTGTTATCAACCTGTAAAAAATTGACACAATTATAGGAGAAAATCTAATTTTCTGATACATAGTGAGATGATTGGAAATAGTTTCCAAGTATCTCTTTAATGACATTTTTCCCCAACAAATTATATATATGTGAGATCAATTAATTGAAAAGATAAACACAGAATTATGCATTCAGATAGATCAGATAATGGATAGCAGTAAAGATGCTTTTTTAGTAAAATAGTTTAGATTTGTTGATGACAGTAAAATAAATGAGGATTTATTTCAAAAGAACCACAGGCATGAGTAATATTTCATAAGCAAGCATTTGATAAGAATAGTTGAGTACAGCACTGGAGATGTTTTTACAAAAAAATAATAAATATTATGATCTATATAAAAGCCAGGCCTGTAAAGACAATATTATTCTCAAGAGTTGGTTTTCTTATTGTTTACTATGAGAGGCTGCTTTGGGAAATATTTTGACACATGCTTTTGAAGTGAAAATTTTTAAACTAATATTTCAATATTTAACTAAGGAAAGGCATGTAAGTTTATTATCAGTGATTTCAAAGTGCAGCTAGGATATTTAACTAATATTTTTGAGAAACTGAACATTCAATATTTCACTGCAAACTGGCATAATATTCTTCAATGTATTAATTAAAGTCATTTATTAAGAAAGTTGAACTCTGGAAGTATTAAATGTAAGATGCCAATGTAAACATGTTTCTATTTTAAAATAATGTATTGAGAGCAATAAGATATAAAGAATTATATTTTAAGTTTTCTCTGAAATTGCATTTTAAAAATCATTTCTCAGATGTAGCTACAATATACAAATTTTTACCTGGAAATGGAGCCTATTCATTGCTAAACACACTCATTAGTACCCGGAAGGAGTAATTCATAGATATCTTTTCTGGCATTTCTTTGAAAAAAGATTCCTGTCAGATTCTCTCCCTGAATTTTAGATCAATGTGCAAAATGATTACAGAAAATTATATCAGAAGATTGGAACCTTGATTCCATTTGAAGAACCTGTTTGTTCAAATCTATACAGTTGCTGCTAAAAAGAACAAATATTGGTCCAAAGTGAAATGAGAATTGAGAGTGGTTCTCTCAAAAATAAAAACCAGATTTCAGACTTACACTAAACCAATTAACCTCATTCTTTCCATTTAAAAATGGGCTTTTAAAATTGGTTATTGTTTATTTCTAAAGAAAACATTTTATTTTTATAAAGATGCAAAGATCTATTTTTGTTTTATATGATAGTTATGTTATGTTATTAAAAATAATAGATATATGTACAGGATTTCTTGCCCAGCCCTAACCCCATTGGATGCATGAGTTTATTCATAGAGATGCATGAGTTTATTCATAGAGCAGAATCAATATGAATTCATTTATTATTTGTGGATAAATTATAAATTATCTTTTAGGGAGATGAGTGGTTAAGAAACATGATAAATAAACAAACAAACAAATAATCTGCTGTAATGATCTATTTCTTGCAAAGTAATTCATATTGAGGAATAAAAGTATTATAATAAATGGAAAATAAAGGCATTCCCCAGATTATTTTTCAAATACCATTTTTTTCCTAAGCTCAGAACATTTGTGGAATGATGGTTCCTAAGAAAAAGCAAATAATCACATTTCTTGGGCTAATTCATTCGATAGTGGAAGATTCTTGATTCTGATAAAAGGCCATAAAATCATTGGATCAGTCTCATGGAGTATCAGTCTCATAAATAAATGATGTACTATGTCCTATTTTCTTACAGGGCCCAAAGGGGGAGACTGGAGCCATGGTATGCAATGGGTAAAATGAGTCCTTGTTTGTAAAATGTGTCCTGATGTGTTTAGTTTCCATTTCCAGTTTCCATTTACCTTCTTCTCTCCTCTGGATAGTTAGACTCAGTAAGGGAAAGAAAGAAAGCAAATGGCCCTGGAGAACATAATGTCAAGATGGAGAGGAGACTTGTGGAAGCCATTTTGTTCAGTTTCGAAACTAGAAGCCAACACTGACCATTTGGTTTACTTATGAAGCTAAAAAAGAGTCTGGCCTCATAAAAGGAACCACTTCATGCACATATAGTTGAATTAAGAGAATACGAATTAAGTCTTATCAGATGTGATGATGGAAAACAATTTAGTACTAGGCTCAGATCCTTTTAAAAGAAGCTAAAATGACTATTAGTCCTTATTTGTGCAAGAGAATGTGTTATGTCCCTGTGTAACCTAAATACTGTATAGTCAGACATCACCCAGATAACAATCTTGAATCTGAAAACACTTTTTAGTTTCAAGTCATTAAAATGCTCAGCAGGGCAAAAATGGTCATTTCCAAGTTAGCAGTATGTTTAGCATCTTGTGAAATACATCTGGCTTTATTTACTTAGGGTGTTGAAATCAGAAACAATTGTCTTTTTGTTTCTTTTCAAGGGTGAAGCGGGCCCAATGGGACTGCCAGGCTTAGAAGGACTACCAGGAGAAAAGGTAGCACTTTAATCACAAAATTACATGTAGAAAATTGATTGCATTTACCTACTGTGTCAGGTTTGGAAGCCATATTTACAAGGAAGTTTCCAAACTGCCACAATTTCCAAATGCCTGGGAAATTGGGAGGGAGGATTTCATAGTAGAGTAGATTAGTAAACATAACAACATTCTTTCTTGCCGAGTCAAGGACATGTTACCCTGCACCTGTATGGGGATGTCTCTAAATGGAGAGAAGAATTGATTGGACAATGTGATGAACTGATAGGGTGCAGGGGATGGTCCTTGAATTCTCTTTTGGGATGGGAAAATCCAGAACACTCAGATTCGGGTTTTCCCAGATGTGCCAATATGACTTCTTCAATAAGTTTCTTATTTGGATGGACTTTGTTTCTGACTATTGAATGGAGATGAGGGAGTTTCGTTGGAACGCTGACATACTGACAATAATCATTATTTTCCAATTCTCCTTTACATATTTAAATCATATAGGAAATGCCTCCATTTAGAACAAAATAATTAAAAATTTACAACAGCAGCAAACCTGAGTATTTTAAACAAATGGATGTTACCTTACTCTTATGACAGCACCAAGCACGTTAGATGTTGCCATTTGTGCTAAGGCAATTTCACAAAATAAGTTGAAGGTAGAAGAAAAAGTTGCTAGGCAACAACAAAAATATTGGCTGATGATTCTTGGACACTGACTGCTATTTCTTTTGGGCAACCTGCTTTGCACCAGGCTGGCAACTATGGCTTGTGAATCCAAATGCAATGTACTGTAAATTCAAATAAAATTTGGGGTAGGGGAAGAACAGACTATACTTGATTTTACATAGCATTAAGTCATGGCTTAGTTAATGATATTTTATGAAAAACATTGGCTGGATTCATAAAACACTAAACATAAACCTTGGTTTCTAAACCACCATAGCTAAAATAATACAGTACAACACACCAAGACAAAGCATATGATTGCTTACCCATCTATTTAAAAATGCAGATTCAACCTGTATAAACTCTGTTTTCCTAATCTTTCAAAATCATCTTTCTATTTTGTCTGCGATTGTTATTAAGCAACTTGTTAGGCTGTTTTCTACCTGCTATTAAATAGCTTTGATTTGGAATGGTTTCTTCCCTGGCAAAAAAAAAATGGAAAAAAAAGAACAGAAGCTGCTATTGTGTTTTCTCCTAATGCTAGTGATCATGTTCCACCTTTCTGTCCTCTGGATGTCTTGAGATTGTAATTGGTAGATTCTTCATTGTGGTCTATTTGAATTATACATAGGGGTGTTTGTGCCTCCAGAGCATCCTTTTCAGAAACCAGTATATCAGATTACGAAAAGCTGATAAGTACTATAAAGAACACACATATTCACATAAGCTGTCACTTTGCCTGTAGCTACAAGCCTATATCTATATGGGATGAATGTGAGAAACAAATCAGATATTGGTTTATTAGAGTATCATATACTCTACATTATATAATTATAGTGCATTTGGCAGGAGTGGCCAGGACAGTAGAAGTTCTTTTACTACTATAGTGGACTCTTAATAGGTATATTCCAGGAATAATTTACATTCAACTGACTTCATAGGCTTCTCTATTATGTTCTTTAAACACCAAGTTGGCAGGAAATTGAGATTGCCTTAATTGTAGTAGAAATACAAATGTAGGAAAATGTCCTATCCATGCAGTGAGGTCAATAAATGACAAAAAGGAGATTATAACAGAATTAACTGTATAATAAAAGATTTTGAATATTCTCATGTTGTTACTATTATCACAATCACGGTCATTATCCCTGGCTAGAAGCTACCCTGTTTTTCCAGTCTTCCAATACTGTTAGTCCACCACTCAGAAAAGTTCATTGTCTTGAAGATTTTTTTGATAACTTAATCAGTGTCATGTCCTAAGTAAAGAGATATACTTTGGAAATACTGAAATGTAGCATGTCTTTTTTAGGGTGACCAGGGATCAGTGGGACCTCCAGGAGTTCCAGGAATACCTGTAAGTATGCTCTTAACAATGATGTTTCCATTTTGTGGAAGTGAATAGTAATCACAATAACTGCAATAAGGGTAAAGTCTGCTAGTCATGCATTACATAACACGGTGTACAAACTGTTGGAAATTGTAGTCAAATATTCTGCTGGATGTTCAGAATCAAAATTGTCATACCTAATCATTAATCTTTTGTTATATGCTCATTTCTTACTATAAAATACCTCCTATGTTACTTCTCACTTTGAATCTTCAAAAGAATTTGGAAGTACAGCTTGATAGAAAATTAGTGATAGCTAATCATAACTTTTTCTTCTTACAAATGACTCCATTTATATTTAGAAAGTGTTGAGCATTCAATTTTGGAGGAACGTTTCTGTGGTTAGCAAATCAATATTTTAAGGAGAATTATTCCTTATTTATTTTATGCTAGAAATTAAAACAAATAATAGGACATTTAAAAAACAACACACCTATATTCAGAATTAACAAATTTGTCCTGGAAGATTCGAATGAATGAATGAATGAATGAATGAATGAATGAATGAATGAATGAATGAATGAATGAATGAATGAATGAATATCTGATCTTTTCTATTTTTTTCTTTGTTCTATCTGTAATCCATTTTGTAGTATGACCGCAATGGGTACATTCAGATGGGCTGGATCAACCTCCTGATTTGTTGAGAGGCTTGGGGTGTGTGTGTGCAATCTATTAATGTGATGTTATCATTGGAAAAAGTAATACCAAAATCTTTACACATTTTCACCCAGCTTATACACATGTAAGATAAGAATAGGAGCAATTCACCTTCTGGGGGTTTTCTGCTCTGATTCTCACTTTGATTTAAGTGTGGGGAAATAGAAAACAGTAATGTGACAATTTTGCTGCAGGATTTGTCTCTCTCTTGGGGTGTTGGGTTTGAAGGACTAACACATGCAACCCTAAGCTTTGACTCTTCTTTTTATGATATATTTTTATAACTAAAACTTCACTTAATTTATGCCATCTGAAAAGTATTTCAGGGTCAGTTTGTATCCTAAGAGGATTTAACAATCTCAAGATATTTCTAATAATGTTTTTAAAAAGATGCTTTACTGTTCAGAAGTAAGTGTCACTGAATTTAGGGTGAATAGCCTAAATTAGTATAGTTAGTATATTTAAGAATGGAACCAAAAGCTTTTATAATTAAGGAAGAATTCATTGCTCAGGCAATATCAGTATAATATAGCGCCATCTAATACACATTAAAACAGCTGTAATTACAAAGCAGACTAAATAATTGATTTTTAAAAGTGATTTTCTATGTATTTATTTTCACAGGGAAAGCATGGCACTCCAGGGCCACCAGGAATCCCTGGAGAACCTGTAAGAGCACTTAGGATTCAGCACTCCCATAATACTATTCGTTTTCTGATTGCTTTCAGTTCATATAAAAGACTCTTTATTTTTCCTTTAGGGTGATAGAGGCCCTGTTGGAGATGTTGGCTTCCCAGGGTCAGAAGGGCCAGAAGGAATACCAGTGAGTAATTCAAAAGGGATTCTGGTATGACCCAAGACAGGGATTCATTTTTCCTTCATCCAACTAATTAATTAATGGCCAATTATTGGATGGTTATTATTATTATCTGTTCACAATCATGTGAAGTCCCAGCTGCCAGTTCTTTAACTAGGGCTGGTCTTTAGATGCATCAAGTTCTTTCCAAGAAACTAGGATGTTGTAATGTATCAGCATAATATATGTGCAGATCCAAGCAAGGTGGTCTTTTACAATTGACAAATGGAAATTTTGTTATTGCACAGTTTTTCTAAATGCCATCCAAGATTTCTTTGGTATGTCACCCAGTGTGTCGATAACCCTGGGACCATCATAATCAATTTATGCCATAATCTGATTAATTAATTATAATTAATTATTATTATTAAGTCTCTGCAAAGCTGCTCAACCAAAATTATTTACTCCTTCTCTGCAGGTCCCCAAAATGAAACTGCCAAAATTTTCTGGGATTTTTCATTGACTTAAGAGGGAAAAGCGATAAAACTATCTTTACCCTCTTTAGCAATTAAACATACCTGTAAAGGAAACTGACCTCGCAATAATAAAAGTGCATACTCTAACCTAGGTGGCTATGTAGTAATGGGTAATTTTATTATATTATTTTAGAAGTTAGTTTTACTGATAATTTGCAGGGATTAAATGCTACGCTAAGTCCAACAGCCATCTAGAACCACTTTGTGGTTATGTGATTGAAGAATGCCTGGAGCCCTTTGGAATCTGAATGAATAAGATTTGGGGCAACTGCCAACTGTCTTCCATCACCTTATCAGTTGAGATGTTGCATCCTGCAGGCTTTAGGCTTATGTTCTGTTCTGTCTTAAGATATAGATAGCAAAATTCAGACATTTGGTAATATGAGAATCATTATGTTTCTTTTTCCTTAGGGCTTAAGTGGGAAAGATGGATTGCCTGGTCCTCAGGTAAGAAAACTATTTATGTATGCAGAATATAATTGTGCTTTTGGCCTTTGTCAGCAAGAATATATATTTTAGCAATACTTTCCATTTTTTGTAGGGTTTAATGGGTAAACCTGGTGACAGAGGCCCCAAAGGAGAACGTGTAAGTTACTTTGCCAATCGTTATACTATTTATCCAGCTTATTATTTGCAATTTACATGCATATTTGTAAGGTATAAACGCATATAAACTGAAGTATTATAGCTTGTGATGAATATTAATACAGTGGAAATCAAACAGATTAAAATGGCAGGTTACTTAGAAGTCTTAATGAATTCATTCCAAGTTTGTGACCAAAGCAACCTGAACTGGATGCAGTATTTTAAATGGGGTCTGACTTAGAGTTGGATGATTACTTCCCATGCTCTGAACGCCATGCTCCTATTAAGGCATCCCCAAATAGTATTAGATTTTTAGCAGCTGCAATACAACTGGTCTATCCTTTTCACATTTATCACTGTCAAGACAGATCTTCCCCTATCATATATTTTCTCCCACATTTGCTCCTATTAAGTTTACAGGATATTTTTGATATTTGACGCTTTTTGGTGCCCGGGGAAGAAAACTCATGATGCTGGGGTCAGGGACTCATGTGCCCAGGAAGCCCCCCCAAAATTTTCAGCCCGAATGAAAAAACCAACACTGGTATGAGATTCGGGGTAGAATTTTTGATATTTTTGTAATTCTAGTATATTTGGAGGGCATGAACTTGGAGAAGGCTGATTTATATAGTTATCCATTGTTTACCAGTTGAAGAAGTAGATTCATATATACATCAAATCTAAGTTGTATATGTCACCTTCATAATTACAGTTTGAGTAATGGATCACTTTATATAATTAATATTACATCAAGGACTTATTTCAATTTATTTTGGATTGTAGACAACACTGTCTTTACAGCCCTTATGATAAAGACATTAAGGGCATTGTCAAGAGAAACGTCTTTGCATAGAAGAGGAAAGCAGTTTTTTTTTAAATTTTGCTGTATCCCCCATCCTATTTTATCCCAAATTCAGAAGATAAGCTAAGTAAGAAGGATTTGTTTTAAGCATTTGCTGTATTAAAAAAAATCCCTCTAATTAGAAGAAGAGATTTTCATATGGATCTTCCTTTCTTTGCATCAAGCACTTCAGCCCTCTATGTTCCTATATTTTCTTTCTTTTGCAGTGGTAACATCTTATGGCTGATAAGAAAGTAGAACTTTATGGGATTTTTCTGGTTGTTTTGTTGATGGGTTCCAGTTTTCTTGGTCTTCTCTGTGTGGTTCTTTCACATGTTATTCTGTTGTGTAAAGAAATATTATTTAGTAGGACTGTAAAGTGCTTTGAATTTGAAGGCAAAACGAATATGCCTAAAAACATGCAGGGATGCCCACATAGCACTTGCTCTTTACTTTTCTTTTCCCAAAATAGTGTGGCTGCCTACTGCAGCAGCTGTGCAATCCTAAGGAAAAAAGTGTGCTTACGAGCATGCAGGAAGTGCTATGTAAGCACCCTTGCGAGCTGTGAGGCAAGGCTTTTTGGCTGGAAATACAAAGGACTGCACCCCTCTAATTGTCTTTAATGTTTTCATTTTCAAGAGATTTAAGTTAAATGAAAGCTCAAGCAAAGTATTTGACACGGCATTCTTTTTTTTTGTTTTAACAGGGTGATCAAGGTATACCAGGAGACAGGGGCCCGCAAGGTGAAAGGGGGAAGCCTGGCTTACTAGGAGACCAAGGGCCCCTAGGACCTACTGGATCCACAGGGCAAAAAGGCAATTCAGGACCTCCAGGTCAAAAGGGCCTTCCAGGTGTCCCAGGAATTCCAGGAATACTGGTAAGGTGAAGGGCAGCGAACAGACAACCTTCGTTGGCTATGTGCTGCACCTAACATTTTAGAGAGGGTAATACTATAGTGGGCAAAATGGCATTATTTAGTGGGAAGGACATATCATGAGCAAAGATAATGAAATGGGTTTCTATTCTAAGCCTATTTTAAAGATTAAACAACAGCTTTTATATGTTTTCAACACCAGAAGGGTTTAAACTCCTATTTTTATATTCAGAAATTGCAGTTGGAAGGAGTTCTGGGCCTTCAGGTCTGCACGCTGTCTATTGGTTGGAGTTGGCCATCTTTTTTCTTGAAAATTCAAAATAAAACTCTGGAAGAATCATTGAGAAACAAGTATTTGAAGGCAGTAGTGTTGCTTATATGGTGGCAGGGATGGTTATGATGGTAGTGATGCTAGCGGATTTTCATTACATGAATTCTATTTATAACTTTTATTGTTGCAGAGCTCTTAATAGAAACATGAAGACAATGTTATTTGTTTTGATGATTTTGTAGCCCAAGCCATGTATTCTTAATCTCTTTCATTTTTCATTTTTCTTCAGGCTGATTCAATTTCATTTGAGGAAATGAAAAAATATGTCAGACAGGAGGTTCTTAGAGTTTTTGAAGGTAAGGAAACGGCGTATGAGAAAATATAATACATATTTCACATCTCCCTTGTAAATACTTGCTTCCAATTGTGCAGTATAGATCTGTTGTATATGTACCATTTGAGCTCCAGTCATTTATACAAATAGATTTAAAATGTTTAAGGCAAGCAGGTTCCTTCCAAGCCACCTATTGCAATCACAAATAATGATTTGACATTCAAAATACCTTTAACTAACCATTTGCTTGTTGAATGTGTACTGGAATCACAAAGGATACTAATCTGTTAGACTTAGAGAGAAGACCTGTTAGAGGGCAGATAGCAATGAAACTTACATCACCTTTATATATCCATCCTACATCTTCCAAAATACGATGAATTGTATCTTGGGAGAAGATAATCGAACTTATTTTTTTCTTGCAGTGCTGGACAAATAGTAAAAAATGAGATTTTTAAGCTCTTGGTGATCTGTTTTAATCTTGGTTTGCCAAATATTGTGCAACTCTGATGCATGACATTAGTTAACGTATTTTTGATGTGCAAAACCCTAAGGGTCAAGTGAAGCAGTAAAATCAAAAGAAGACCCACGTATGACTTTCTACTCTTCCCTCTTCTAAAGTGAAATTGTGCAAACCAGAGGCAGTTCGAACTACATAGAGATAGATGTGATGTTCACTGTAGGTTTCTGAGCTACACAAATATAATACGGTGGAGGGAAAGTAACAAATATTGCTAGCTTCCTCACCAAGTCTTTGATACTGGTCTGCTTGCCAATCAATGTCATCCAGGAGCTAACTAGCCTTTGCGATCCGTAACTTAATAATCCTACTGTTAGGCACTCACAGAGGTTTCCTAAAGAATGTCTCCTTTTTGTTCTTTGAATTAAAGAAAGCTAAGATATGTGATGGTTTTCTACGAAGAGTTGATGTTATTTAAAAGACATATCTTCCATGCAATGTGTTATATCAAATATTACGATGGTGTCATAAAAATGCAATCATACCTGTTGCACACACGATTCCCACGTACCAAAGAACTCGAAAGATAACAGGGCCCAGGTTTTTTCCATCTATACCTGACACAGGAATAGGTTTCAGTTCAGACTAGGCTAATTGCAGAGAGAGACTGTGTGCACCTCTCATATCCCAGCTAACTTCCCCCATTATTTTGTTAAAGCACACCAGATTGGAGGTCAAATGAGTGATGAGACAGAAATGGAAAGCTGAATGGGGATATGGGAGGAGTGCACAAGACTCCCTTGAAATTACATAGTTTATCTATTTTCTTTCATGCTTCTAGAAAATAGTTTCAGACCAAGGATTCTCTACTTAAAAGACTAAAAATGATAAATAATAAAGCTTCTCTCATTGGTCCTTCACCCATGGCAATTAAACACATTAAAAAGGTAACATATTGCTAAACTCAAATGCACAGCTCAGGAAAAATCGGAAAGCAGGCCAGGAAGAAAGGGAAAAGTGAAAAAAAAGGAATGACCAGTTTAATGACCACTTATAATTTGAATAATTATTAACTGTAATACTGTAGTTATAACATAGGAGATACAAATATTTTTCCAAGTGTTGAAAAGACATTTAATGCTATCTTATTATTCTTGTTGCTTTTTTAATAAATGAAGAAAGGATGACTCAGTTTGTGTCCCAGCTGAAGTTACCTGCTGCTATGCTAGCTTCCCAAACTCATGGAAAGCCAGGTCTTCCAGGAAAAGACGGATTACCTGGGGCACCTGGGGAACCTGGACCACCAGGTAGGGCTTCCAATCTCATTCCTATATGCGTATTTTGTTTTTAAAGCATTCAAACATCTTCAGAGTTGGGTAAAACTATACAGGTAGCAGCTTTCTAACAATTAACTTTTAAATACATACTAGCATTTTCTAGACTAGACCAATATATTAACATTTGTTTAGGAGTCTATTTTGTTGTACATTAAAAACTTTTCATTAGTGCATAATCGTAATATTGATATAATCCTTTTATTGATCTACAATTATTCTAACTGAATAATTAGTACCAGAAGATAGGAGAGTTCTAACAATAAGAGGATTATCCCATAAACAGCTATTTGAGTTTCTGTTCTTAGGGATCCAATGTGTTATAAAATATATACAAATTAAAGTATGGCCAAAATGAAAAACTGTAAATGTTACAATTTATTACGTTTCCAGTAAATTTAACTACATACATATATTCTTGTAATTAGATTTGTGCAGTATCTAAAGAAAACTTAGCAAGAAATTCTGTAAAGTGGCATATTGATTAACTGGGGGAAAAGGAATGTTTATAGTTTTCAGTATTATATTTCATTAGTCTCAGTGAATCAGTGATAACAAGCTATATTGCCATTTTAGATTACAACTGTACAAACAAGATATTGAGAGCTCACATTGTAAAACTATGATTGGGGTAATAGATATAAATCCTATATAAGTATAGGTAGTTTTTAATTATTATTTTTTGTTAGTTTGGTCTGCTCTGGAGTCAGAGCAAGTCAGACTGGAATGAAGAACATGAAAGCAAAGCTGAAGAAGGGCGGAACACAAAGCTGTAAAGAGAAGAACCAGAATGAAAAGATCACGCATTGTTACAGAGGACTAGAGGTTTTTCAGAATATGGCTTGCTCCTCAACGAAATATGCAAATTCTTGTAAATAATCGACTTGAATATCTCTGCTGCTAGATTGTTTAACCAGGATGCACAGAGTGAATAGCTAAAGATGTTTGTAAAAAAAAGCAAAAATGAAAACCAGCAAGCCAAGATATAATGTGAATGATTTCCCACTGGCATGTGAAGGACTAGAAACAAGGCTTCTAGTGACAGAAATAATAAAAGCTGCTTTTAGTATTATAGTTGTAAAGAGATCATCGCAGAATATCTCTGAGTGTAGCATTTTACCCCATTGCGACAACCCTAAATCAGCCACGCTTTAAAATGTTGAACAAAATGTGCACTTTGAATTATATCCAGGCGTCTCTGCACAGTAAATATTTCAGTAATTCAGAGCTAATGCTGCAGTTGAAAATTCAGTCAAGTCAGGTTTATTTACTTCCAAAAAGATCTGGCTTGTAAGATCTGCTTCTCAGAAAAATACATCTATCATTAATGTTCCTTTCTTTAAATGCACAATACTCCATTGACTCTTCTACAAGGGTCCTCAGTCTTTGGGGCTAAATGACATATTGGGAATATTGAGCATTTATATGGGCACTATTCCAGTATGGCTACTGAGGCATTCCCATTCACCAGATGGTAGTTGCAGTTCACACAACCTCTTACAAAGCACCAATTTATCAAATTATTACTCGCCAACCCCTCTATCCACTACCTCATGAGATGTTCTGTAGCTTCCAACTAATTTTTCTCTGCTCACCTCTCCCATTTTGGATACTCTAGGTTACGACTGGGGGACTACCCAATTTGAACTGCCAAATTCCAGATGGCTACAAAGAGCTTGACACATCTTCCCATAGTTCATAACGTGGGAGGTGAAGTTGTCATTTTTTTTAGGTTCTCACAGAATATTGAAAGTGACTAGAAGCCAGTAAATTCAAATTCTGGCCAATCAGAAGTTTGCAGTAGCACTAGGCTGGCAATATTGAAATTGCTTCAACTCTTTTCACAAGGCTGATTGAGTGAAATAGTGTTTTCCAATTGCTTCTCAACAGAATACAGAAGATTCAGTTATACCATTTGAGCAATGGAATCAGTATGGAAGCTGAGACTAGAAAGAAACAGAACTTGTAGCAGGTCCAACATCTTCTTGCGTACTAGCTTCAGTATTCAAGCAGGATATCCCTATCCCACAATGCACATAGACAAGAAGACACTATAGACACTAACATGCATTAAAGGAATAACATCAGTTATTAAGTGAGACATTGAATAAAAAATGTTTTACAAAGCTAAATAATAGTCTAGTTATGAAGAGTAAATTTTAAAGCTGAAATTCCTATATTGTTTGGAGAAAAAATGATAACCATGTGACAGTCTGTAATTGCATCAACCCTGTTTTTTATATAATTGAGGAAGGTCTTCTAGACATTTCTAGCAATTTTAATGTTTCTTGTCTAGTTAAGAGGTTTATAGTAGAGTGCCCATGGGCACCATAACATCTGCAGCCCTCCAAGATGGTACTAACTCATCCCAAAATTTTAATGAATTATAATATTCTAATGCCCAGAATCTTGCAAGATAGCTAAAGCTTGGAAATTTTTTTATCTCCAAACATCACTCAAAGTTGTGCCACAGTGCTGGCATCTGAAAAGATTGCTGACCCACCTGTAGGTGAATTGGAAATCCTGCACCTTTTAGAGTCTTCTAAATGGGAAACCTAGATTCTGATCTTACAAAGAAGCGGTACTTTTGTTATCAGTACGATTGAAGATTCAGATGTGCAGCCTAAAATTCACTGATTATTAGAGAAAGATACAATGTCTTATTATCAGCATCCCTTTTTTTTCAAGCATTCCTGCCTATGTTTGTCTCTGCTTGGACTTCTACACATCCAAAGAAGTACTGCTTATCTAAACAAGTTTTGCATTCTCCTCTAAACTTTGCAACTGCTGCCAGGGCTAATAATGTGATTGATTACTGCAGTATTACAACTGTATCTTTACAATAAATCATAATTAACAAATACCTTATCTATGTTTCATCATACATTAATTGTGAGGATTTTACAGTTACTCCTTGTTTCATTTGAGTTTAAAACCTTATAATAATACCATAGTTTTCACAATAAATTTAAAATGTCACTCAGGTAGACTGTGAAGTTAAACTCTGGAAGTTTAATCATTACTAAAATATACCTCATATTTAAAACTGCTGTATTAATGACAGATATTTGTTTTGGATTGCTCTTGAATGGGTTTCTCTTACAATATTTAAGTGTTTTTCTTATTGTTTTGACTCTGTAAAATAAAGCCAAAATTTACAAGTTGTTGATAAAATGTTTCATAAATGTTTTGTTATTGCTCAACAATGTAAAAATATTTTATGTAATTTGGATGTGACTGAGCATTGGTTTTTTTAGAGTTCATAGTCATAAATTGTGAATTGACTCTTATATTCATGTCAGCAGATGTTTTGGATTGCCTTATTTGTTGTTTATCTATAATTCAAAATTATTGTTTTATTTCCTTATCCATGACATATATAGACATCCAAGTGATTGATACCTAAGAGGATATCTAGCGGGGGGGGAACCTTTTTTAATGCATAGCACCAGGTGTGCCCATGGGAAGAGTGGGGGCCAAATAATTAAGATGGCAGACGTGGCTGCACAGTCAAAACCTCACCTTTGTAAAAAACAAAAGTGAAGCAGAATTTCAATCACAACACCATAGCCAAAATCTAGACTTTTTTCATCCTTCCTGAAGATGACTCCTACAGCTCAGTAGGGTTGGTTTGGAACAAATATTTTTATTGTAAAATAAAGGAAGCTAATATAACAAACAACAAGCGTTACAGATGCCCTTGCTAGAAAGTGTAGTGATTAAAATAAATTTATACCTTTCCGACTAATGTGTTTATGGTTAATCATGGCAATTGGAGGGCATTAATTCTATTCAACAGGACACAATTTCCCAGATAATATATGAAGATAACTATTCTTATTAGTTTTTAATTTATGGAGATATCACATTTCACTGTCAGTTTGTTTTTTAGTATATGTCATTTTCTAAGCAGTGTGCATGATTCCTGACATGTTTGTTTTGTTGAGGTAACAGTAATTGAAATCATATTTAACCAAAATTGTGTTGTTCTAATTCCCTTCATCTGACAACACTAGAACATTAATCTCATGCTAGCACTGGCATGCATGCATGCACCTCAAGTGCTCACTTTGCTGAGAAAAAACTTCAGCTACAGGCTTTTGATGCAATTCTTCATTTTCTTGAGCCACAGGCTGGATTCACCCATCACGTCTAAGCCATGATATGCCTTCTTTAGTTTTGGTTTAGCAAATATGTAAACTATGTCCTTTGTGAATCATGATTTATTTATTTTTTATTTATTTATTTATTTTTACATTTATATACCGCCCCATTCCGAAGACTCGGGGCGGTTTACAGCT
>JANHFL010005913.1:11978-31253 GCA_032468155.1 Oxyrhabdium leporinum
TAAGCTGTAAACCGCCCCGAGTCTTCGGAATGGGGCGGTATATAAATGTAAAAATAAATAAATAAATAAATAAATTTTACTGCTATGAATATAAATGTAGTTTGCAAACACTGCAAGACACTTGTAAGATAGGTTTCCCCCCCCCACAGGAATCTAAAATGCAAATAATATTAAATCAACATTCAAAAAAGTTTTAATATTTTCACTCAGTATCAAACAAATTCGGAAAAAACATTTTAAACAATTGGGGGAGGTTAAGTAATGGAATTGTACATTATTTCCATTATGATAAATATAAAATCTGAAAATTTATTTTAAAATATTTACACATTGGGATTCTGTTTCTCTGCCCTGCCCCCGCCAGCCCACTCGCTCGCCGGCTCGCCACTCGCAACACCCGCTCACCCTGCACCACCCTACCCCGCCCTATATATCTCGCCGTCACCACATGGCCCAGCTAAACTCTGTGCCTCACCTCTGCTCACCAAAGGTAAGCATGCTGCCCACTCGCCCTTCGGGTCGGGGCCCAGGAAAGCACCATTCCCCAGCTCCAGCCTTGCTCCAGAGCCTCCACTGGATTTCCCTTCGCCTAGGCCAGGTCAGGGAATGTGCCATTCCCCAGCTCCAGCCTTGCTTGGTCCAGAGCCTCCACCCGCATGCTGTCGCCCCCCTCTGGCCTCAAACTATGGCCTCCTGGGCTGAAGCAATTTATCTGGCCTGCGGCCTGCCACACTAGGCCAAAGGGCTGCGGGCGGGCAGCATGGGCACAGGAGGGCTGAAGTGGCTTGGGACCAGACTGGATGGTTCTTCTTACCTTTAAGAAGATCCCTCTGGAAAGCACTGCAACGTAGATCTTGCAGCCGCTTCTTCTGTTCCTTGCCGAGCCTCGGTCACTCGCAGAGATGCTCCATGTGCTCTCTGGGTCAGCAGCTGCTTCTCTCCTCTGCTGCTCTTGCTGGGAGAGCATCTTGTGCAATTTAGCAGCTGTGAGCCACTGCTTTTGGTCCTCTAAGTCCCATTTAGAAATCGCTGCATCTGAGAGAAACAGCATTCAACAGCGCTGGTTCTCTGTGCTACAGTGCTTTCCGGATGGGACTTAGAGGAAAGAGATGCTCAGAGCTGCTAAATTGCACAAGATGCTCTCCCAGCAAGAGCAGCAGTGCCGCAAAGAGAAGCAGCCACTGCCCTGGACAGCAAAGATGGAGTGGAGCAGGCCCTGAAAGGCTGCTCAGTCGAGCCTCACTGCGTGGCCGAAGCTGGCCACATGCGCAGCAGCCCCACCCCATGGCTGAAGCCGCGCACATGTGCGGAAGTCTCACCGCTTCATCTTACCATGTCGAGTTGGCCATGCCCACTCAGTCACATGACCCCCCACACCTACCAAGCCATGCCCACCAAGCCACGCCAATAGAACCGGTGGTGGTAAAATTTAGATTCCACCACTGATGTATTGCTGGAAAGAGGACAACCAAAATAATCAGCAGGATTGAATCAGTGGTATTGAATACCTTTCTTACAAGAACAGGCAGAGAGAGTTAGGGTTTTTTAGTTTGATTAAAGAAAAAACAAGTGAAGCAGCACATGATTGAAATGTATAAAATTGTGCATGGCATGGAGGAAATAAACAGTGAGAAGTATTCTCTGTCAGTGTGTAAGAAATTATGAGCTGGGATAGCCATAACAACAAGTCAGCCAATGGGAACTGTTTGGTGACTAAGAAACAGGATCTGTTGTGAGCCATGTCAGACAGCTTGGAGCCTGGGCGTGGCTTAGCTTGACTGATTTGTATATATATATGAGTTAGTTTGTCCTTGCAATTCATTGCTTCTGTGAGTATGACTTCTGGATTCTGAGTTCTGATTCTGGCCTCTGCTGCATGGGTATTGTATACATGCATCATACTTTATATTATTGTATATAAATAAGCTTCTTCTATAAATGAATCCTGCTGAATTATTTACTTGTGTGCTGGTTGGATTTCTGCAAACCCTGACATTCTCCCACTCATAAAATATTGGGACCAGGGATCATCCAGTGAAACTGTTTGGAAAGTGATTTTAAACAAACAAAAATATATTTACTCAGGACATAATTAAACAGGGGATTTATTAGTACAAGATGTGGAGATGACCGCTATCTTCCATGCTCTTTAAAATGGGATTGGATCAATTAATGAGGACAGATCTATCAACAAATGTTAGACTTGAAGAATCAATCATATGTTGCAGTTGTAAGTAGTGGTGGGCTGCAAATGTTTTAACAACTAGTTCTCTGGCTGGGTGGCATGGCCAATTTGGTCATGTGACTGAGTGGGTGATGTCAGTCATCACACCCAGCCCCGCCTCGCAGCCACTCACCTGAAAGGAACAGGTAGAATTCAGCCGGTTGGGGCTAATCCCACACTGGCTGGCCTCGGCCATTTTTCAGCCTGGTTTTTGGCCTGTTTTTGGACCATTTTCAGGTTGGTTTTGGACCGTTTTCAGGCCATTTTAGGCCGTTTTCCAGGCTGTTTTCAGGCCATTTTTGGTCTGGAAAACAGCCTGAAAACAGCTCAAAAAAACAGCCTGAAAACGGCCCCAAAAATACAGTTTTTGGTCCGTTTTCCAGGCCATTTTTGGGGGCCTTTCCAGGCTGTTTTGGGGCCATTTTCTGGGCCTGGGCCCAAAAAGAGGCCATTTTGGGGCTATTTTTCAGGCCATTTCGGGGCCTTTCTTGGGCCATTTTCAGGTGGTTTTTGGTCCAAAGAACGGCTGAAAATGGCCTGAAAATGGCCCCAAAACCAGGCCTAAAAACAGGCGGGGCCGGGGCTGGCTAGTGGTGGGATTTGCCAGTTCGTTGAACTGCGCCTAATCTTAACCGGCGCAAACCAGCAGCAGCCCACCTCTGGTTGTAAGTCATGTGCTTCTAAATTCTGAGTGTGGGGGATGAATGATTGGAGAGAGAACTGCTTGTGAGGATCCCACTGCAAAAACACAATGCTGGACTAAGGCTAATGCAACAGGGCTAGTCTTAAATTCTTTTCATCTGTACTGGATGCTTCTGGTTTTTACTTGCCTGCTTTGAAACCTGACCACAGATCTTTTTCTTGCCCTTTGGATATGCTTTCGCCAGGTTTGAATATGTCTGTCTGAGAAAATGCCATTTGCTTTTGATTGAAGTGCGCTTTGACTAAAATGCAGTATACAATACTGCAATAAACAAAATAAACAAAATCTTAGTTTCCAGGACCCTGTAATTGTCGTCATAATAAAATTGTTTTTCTCTAGATCCTCTTTGTCAGTCTCCCTTTTTCTTAAACTCAAATTGGGAAGCCTTACTCTGGGTTAATGCAGAGTGGAAGCACAGACGGGTTCGGGTAAGGAATAAGTTTTTTTCAATGTCTTCTCCAGTGTTGGGGAGCAACTTGCTCATGATAATTTGTGGAAACAGTTTTATTAATATAGCTAGGATTTAATTTGCAGGGTCAAAGAGATTTCCTTGAACGCAGTTTTACCTGCCATGTCTGTCTCTCTCCTAATTATTGCAATTAGGAGCTGCTTCAGTTTTAATTTTGCAGTATGCTGTTGGATAAATGTTAAATAAAATGATGCTATATAGAGAATTGCATATAATATTTACAAAAATTGCCTCGGTGTAAGATAGGAAAGCAGCGTTGCTGTAACAAATCAGCATTTATCTTTAACACATTGGGCCAAGAGTTTCATAGAGTTTGAATGGCATGTTGGATACCACACTCCAATAAGGGAAGCTTTGAACAAAACTGAAATTTAATTTTACATATAATCAAATGAAATAAACAGAAAATTAAATTAAATCTAATACAGTTATAATATGATTTTCATGCATTTGATTTTCCCTTCTCATATGAAAAATTTTAAATTGGTAGTCTCTGTGGAGCTTTCAGGAACTGAATGTAACTCCAAGTTATACAACCCATTTGTTTTAAGGTGTGTGTGTGTGTGTGTGTGTGTGTGTGTGTGTGTGTGTGTGCGTGCTACATAGAATTTCTATCAGCAGTGCCATATGAGGGGAAGGGGTTAATTTCTTCCACCATCCACATTTTGTATTTTAACTTTAGCTGATGCTAATTTTCCATCCTGTGACACTAAATATCCAAGCTTTAGAACAGTAGATTAAAGAAAATCCTGCAGTATGTACAGATATATTTCAGCTACAAGAAAGAAGAAGTGCCCTCACACTATGATCCTTGATGGAAACAATTGGCCAAAAACTACAGGCTTGGCCAGTACACTGGGTTGCTCTATTCTTTTAACTTATTTCAATTGATCGCTTGGAGCCAAGTTCTTTCCTCTATAATGGAGCCTTCCTTCCAGATAAAGCTCCCCAAATACTAGAACTCCCGCTTCCCAGATCTCAAAGAAAAACACTAAGCTGACACTGTAATCTTTCAAGATTCATTAGTCACTGGGAATGGACCAATCTAACAGAGGACCTATCTCCCTGTGGAGGAGATGAAAAGCAATCAATGACCAGCCCATAATGAAGGACTGATGATAATGTTAGCCATTGTCTCCCAACATACCTGTGATTGATCCATCCGCACATTCTCACCATCATTCTCCACCCAAAAAGACTTGAAATTGCTTGCCATCTCTTCCCAGCTCCACCATCAGCCATCTAGGCCTGGGTATTCATGCAACCACCCTCACTCTTAACTCTTTCACATACTGTATCACATTCTCTGATTCCTGCTATAGCCAGCATTCAGGGAGGGAGGAGGGTTGGAGAAACTACAGTGTCATGGATGAATTATCCTCTACATAGAGGTAACACCTTTCCCATCTCTAGCCCATCCCCAAGAAACACACTCTAGCATAAATAGTCAATCATGTTAAGACCATTTAAGTTTCAGGCAGTCCCAATTGTGTTTGTAAGTCAAGGGCTCCCTGTAAAACTTTTTGCAGTCCACAGTTGTCTTGTATTTCTTTAAACAGAGCTATCCCATACTCAGATTCCCAGTTTCTTTCTTTCCCTCATAAAAAGTATTGTGAGACTCATACATTCAGGTATTTGTAATGTTATTAAACCTTAGAAGCTATGCGGAAATAAACATAACAATCCATCTTTAACCGAGGAATAATGTCAGAAAAACATATTACAAAATTCACCAAATAAAATTGGTTCACAGCTTAACAGCAAAACAGTAAATAAGTATTATTGACGAAGACTGACTAAACACAACAACCATAGCTCCTTGAAATGGTATTCATCTACACCCATAACCTTAAACTGGGAGCTAGTGAAAAGGCCTGCACTGTAATGGGACATTAGAATAGTGTGGAAGGTTTCAAACAGCCCAAACTACACCATTTTGGATATAGATAAGAGAGGAATAGCGAACACATGCCAGGAAATTCTTGTATTCATGTGTGTGCGAAACAACCAAGGTATACGCCAATAAAGTTGCAGTCTTTACTGCAAATCAAAATATTACGATGTCCTGCTGTTACAACTGTTTTGCTGCCATTATTCTTTTTAATTTTATAACCTTGGTGAATTGTAAAGATGAAATGATAGCAGCTGATTATTTTTCCATAAGCTGTAACCATGATTATGTGTTGCTGTGGGATGGGGATGGAGGGGAGGCGGGAATAAATTCTAAATAACTCATATAGAAGAGAGATATTCCAGGTTCCAAGGCTTTCTTAGGGAGAACGTAATGTCTCGTCTAGGAATCAGGAGACTAAGAGTTTCTGCCAATGGAAAAAAAAAACCCTTGAAAGGCAGCACTTTGAATTTAGTTATGGTTTTCAGAACAGAGTCAGAAATCAGTTTTTTTATTATGTGTTTTGATTGTACACTACCCAGCATCACATTTTGTGAACATATATAAATCAAGTGAGCTCCCCAAAATAGATTCTATTATGAAATCAATTGGATCCAGAATTGATCCCAAAGCGGTACAAAATACTGGTATCTCTTGGTAACAGGAATTATAGCCAGTAATCAGTCTTTTCTTCCTGCTTATTGGAAAAAAGGTCAGGGGTTGGAGATGAATTTGAATACCACAAAAATTATGTGCTTTCCCAGCATAATATCTTTCCATTTTCTACAGTAACGTGTCTACTAAATTGTTGCTGTATAATGATTGATAAATTATATACATTCATATATGATTAGTTAAAAAGTGGAATTGTATTATTCTAATTAATCCATAGCATATCTGTTCATCCAAGTAAGTATAATTGGAATAAATTGGGGTGGGCAAACTGGAATTGTGTGTCAAAAATGTATTTCCCAAGTCCTTGAAGCTTCCCCTCAGCAAGACTGCTGAAAAACAGGAGTGAAAAACACTGCCATTTTGTTATGTAAGCTCAAAATAAGGTAAAAGGCACCTTCAGTCAGACCACTGGTTTAACATGTTTTCTGTCTGACGTGGAAGCTAATGGGAGTTTTGAAGAATTCAGTGGCATGGACATTCAGAAGGAAAGTACTAAGTAAAATAATGCACTATGCGGAATTGTATATATGCGTTTATGGTTTTGGTTCAGACCAAACCTCTGTTTTAAATTCAGTACAAGAATTCACAAATGCCATCATTTGTTAACAAAGTTTTGTTGAATGTCACATCTGTCATATGTTGGAGATTTGTGATTTGTAATCTAATTTTCAACAATATATTTCAGTGTAGGGGATGCAGAAATTATCTCCAAGCTTTTAACAGTTTAAATGTTCAGAGCCAGACAGTATTTGCATGATAACACACTGATCCAGATAATGGCTTATGAAATAAACACCATGGATGCACTTAAAACATACAATAAGAACAAATTAAAGTTTCATGAAGGATAATAAAATGTCTAGATATGGAAGATTACAGATGGTAAATGTTGCTGTCTACAAGTACAGAGTTATAACATGAATATGGTAGCATAATAAATAGTTATAAATCAAAATATTTACTTTTGTGATGATATTGTTACTCAGAATTCAAGATGAGTTTCTATTGCTATCACTGAAGTAAGAACACGGCCAATTTTCAAATTAAAAAGTTAAATGCATGCAAATCTCATTTGTTTCAAAATGCTGGGATAGGATAATAGCCACTATGAGAATAAACATAGCACCTGTTATATAGATATCGAATGATACAGCAGGTTAAAAAATGATAATAAAGACATTGAGGCAAATAATAGAGATTTCACTTTAGTAATTAACTATTCAATTTAACATTTTAAACAAATATGTAGTCAAATCATACAACTGAAAGGTGCTGTTTGGGCCAGAGAGTCCAAACATTGGTCAGTACAAAAATCCAAATTTAAGGATTCCAGGCTGATGGCTGTTCAACCTCTATTTGAACATTTTCAGTGAAGGATTGGTTCCACTTTAAACTTCTCTGGCAAAAAACTTCTCTAACTTTAGAGAAGAATGTGCCGTTCTGTAACTTAAATTTATTATTCCTTGTCCACAATTTAGTACGGATAGTCCTTGGATAACAACACTCATTTAGCAACCATTCAAAGTTTTGATGGCACCGAATAAATGGTACCTTTGACCAGTCCTCAAAGCTCTGCCACAGCAATCCTGCAGTCACAGGATTGTGATCTGGATGCTTGGAAAATGCTCGCACATACAACAATTGCAGCACCACGCAGTCACATGATCCTGAAAATCATTCCAGTGACTGCCAATTTTGGGAGCTGCAGTTGATACTTATTGATAAAGACATAGTTTGTGGGAATTCCTTCTGCAATAGCAAGCAGAGAGTAGCATCACTACAGAAAACAATAATTCTTCTGTTTATTTGCTCATAGTTCTGAATGAATGGACAATGATTTAATAATTACAAAAGGTGTAGAATTGTTAAATCAAAACAGTGTGGTGGATCATTTTTCTATATTGTATTTTCAAAATGGACTTGTCAATCTCCACATTGGGTTTAGACAGCAAAAGAAATTCCTGGGGCATTTTTTACCAAGAATATAACTTTACCGAGGTTCCATATGGGTACAGAAGTAGAAAAGGCAGTTCTAACTATTTTGTGCGCAAACAGCATAGGAAAACTCCCCCCCCCCTGCCCCAGATCTCCGGTGGTCCATTGTCCACCAATCGTTTGCACTTGCTTTGTTTTGGGAATGGTTTGTCTGCCTTGGACGTGACCTTGGGGTGTTGAGTCTGTCTCAGGCTTCCAATCAGCACATCTGCATTCCAAATTTCCCTCCCAAATTTCCCTCCCAAGCCTCCAATGCATTCCCTCCTCCCTCACCTTACTGTTGTTTGGTTGCAAGTGGGGCTGTGTAACGAATCAACCATAACAGGACTAGTTGAAGACCTTGAAGATACTATGAGAAGAGACAGTGAGAAGATGAACAGGGACATGGATATCTTTTTTTTTAAACTGGAATTACAAAAGGGGCTTGATAAAGCTGCAATGATTCTAGGAGAGAAGACAAAGGAAAAATTAGGACTTTGAGGGAATTAAAGGTTTTTGGGAGAAACAAAAAAAATGATTTATTTGAACAAAATTAACACAAATTGTTTGCTATTTTTGGATATTGTTTAGAGGATTTTTTGTAATTAGGACTATATAACAATGTTTTAATGTTTGCTTATTTAAAGAGAGGAAAAAGAGCGGATATGACTAAATAAAAGGGAGATATAAAGATAAAAGGAAGGATTCAAATTGAATTTAGTAGATTTAGTTGGTAATAGCCATGTTGTTATTTCTAATAGCCCTTAATGGACTTTTGCTGATTAACATGGACATATGAGGTTTTAAAGATTGCTTTATAGAGAACTGGGTGAAGAGATGGGATGAAGAGATGGAAGAGCTACTGATAAGTTGTTAATGTTGATTATGCATGCTGGGGATGAAGGAGGAGGTATCATCTCTTCTTTTTTCCTTCTTTTTAATGAACTTTTTTATTTCTAAAGATTTTTCTGTTTTTCAAGAGAGAAAAATCTATACATTAGATTTTATTAGTTTTATTTGTGTAATATAATCTTTAATAAAATTATTAGAAAAGAATAAATATATCATTATAAATATTTTGCCGTGCTTTGCAATAAAAAGCTAAGTAGGGAAAATATTCTGATACAATTGCCTGCTATCTGCATGAAAATAAATTTCTTTTTTTATGCAACTATATTAAAAAAAAATCTTTGTAGTTTTCTCCTGTTAAATAATATAGTATCCTAATGCATGAATTCCAAATAAGAATATGGCCTGAGACAGTTTCTCTTCTATCGGTTTAATTGGGTCAATAACTGCAAACGCCTCCACCACTAATCATGCAGATATGATTCTTCCTTATTTCATGCTCTGCATCTTTGAATTCCCAATACTGCAGAGTGGGAGGATTACATTCTGCCTCCAGCCTGTAATCATACAGCAACCAATTTTTTTCATTGACATTTTTAAATTACAAGCAGCCTTTGAAGGATATGATTTTGCCATAACAAGGGCTGCTTAATCGTTCCTATGCCAGCAATTTTCTCCTTAGATTTTTTAAAACTTTTTTTAACGTTTCTCCATATTTATGAAAGTGAGATGCAATTGTTTTTGGTTTAAGAAATCGGAGGAAGGACACACACCACTCCATATCATATCTGGCTTAGTATTTCTATCATGCTGAATGATTCCTAGTGGGTTTTTTTTTTGCTTCTGGCTGATACTTACTCTAGCAACGTATTATTGATATTTTATTATAATATTTAAGCTAATAATATTTAAGCTAAGACATTTATTAGGGATAACCCTTCCCTTTCCATGCACACAGAATGTGCAGAATGGCATATGTATTAGAGCAGGGAGATTAAAATTCGGCTGCAAACATACAAACATTGATTCGTTGGCAGCAGCAAGGTAGAGTTTTCTGGGACTCTCGGCTGCCATCTAAGTGTTTTGCTGGATCTGTGCAGTCCACATTTGGTTGCTCGAGGACAGACAATCTCTAAAGGATTCCTTCTCTTCTTTGTAGTAGCCATAGCCAGACTTCCCTTCCCTTCTCTACAATTAATTCCAGTATAAGCTGAAGAAAAAGCAATTTACGCATGTTTGACCTCTCCCTCTCTGTCTCTCTCGCTAGCACCATAAAAGGATCATGCTAATACAAATATGAAATGTTTCTTTTTTAAATGACAACTTTGGCCTAAGGTAAAAAAAATGGCTTAGGTCAAACACATGTACTAGACCACTGCTGGCTGTAGTAGAACACCTTATGTGAAATGAATGTTTTTATCTGCACTACATTCTTCGCAAACAAGTACATAATTATTTTGCTGAAATAGGAACATTAGATTAGCCTGCTTGCTAAATTGTCGGGCAACTTTTCTATTCTGAAAAGAATTGTGCACATAAATAAGTTGTGAACATGTTTCACTCCATTGATAAGGAGAAGTGAACAAGGAAAGTGGAGGTGGTAGCAAAGATGAATTAAAAGCCAAAGAAAGTGAAATTATGAAAAAGATGGAAACTGTTTCACAAGAGACAATGTTTGCGTCGAAAACAGTTAAATGGTTGCAAATCTATCAGGCTAGAAGCTAACAGAGTTTGATTTAGGTTAGGTACAGTAAACCCTTGAGATTGCTGAAAGAAATTGCTTTCCAAAAGGCTGAGGAAAGGCAGTTCAAATGCTGAGTGTTGCAGATTGTTGTGATCAGAGCACTAAATGTTGGTCAAGGGGAGGGGACGAATTCAAAAAATAATTTGTGGGAAGAAATATCCCTCGGGTTCAGTTCCAAGCTGGGAGAAAGACACTGGAAACATGGACACTGATTGGAAAGATGGTTTATTGATGAAGCAGAACCACATGGGTTTGTGGTTCTGGGCAGCTGATAAAATGGAGTTGAGAGTGGGTTTTTTTTATACCTTCTTTGGGCTTTGCACTTGAACTTCCTGTTCCTGTGCAAGAACATGTCTTCTATTGGCCATTGCCAGATTCCTATGGGGTCATGTAGAGTTTATGTGGGGATCATAGCTGGCTCTATAGGCAAAAGAGAAAATGCAAATTCTAGGCGTTTGTCTGAGCTCACAGGTTTGGTTGAGGTTTGGACTGCTCTGAGATGATGCAATGAAAGGGCTTGTGTTCTGAAAGGGTATTGGGCAACTCCTATTGTGGCTTAATGGCTTTCGTCCTGTTTTGGATCTTGAGTGGAGGCTAATCCCATCATTCTGCTTTTGTTCAGACTTTGCTGCAGGGAGTTTCAAAATATCCTGTCTTGAATGGATTTCTGCCTGCCCTATTTGCTTTGCCTATGAATAGAACTATCTAGATATTTATCTTTCTTTTTCAATAAGCTCTTTTTCTCTTAAGTGCTGACATCTGCTGTGGGCTATTAAGGAAAGTGGGGGTTGCTTTCTGCCTCTAAAAAAACATATTTCTCCATTTCTCATTTAGGGAAATGTAGTAGTCTGCCTTTTTTAAATATTTCCCAAAACATTTCATTCTTCCAGGAGAGGTAGGCACTGACTTTCTACAAATTAGCTAGTTTACCAATGTGCAAAAATGATCTCTGGGACATTCTGTCTACTTTGTTACTGAAGGAGGAATCCAATCCTCTTTAAAGTACAGCCTGGTTCACTTGCTCAAGTTACAGAGGGATATTTATACAGACATGTGAATGAATAAGCTTTTAGCCCCAAAAGCCCCTCCAATTTTAAAAGAAGTTGCAGATAAAATAAAACCATTCAGACCGTAAAGAAAAAAGAAGTGCTAAATCATATTTATATCATTTCAAAGGCAACGAGAAAGGCTGATGGGCTGGCCAACTTTGAATAACTGATGAAAAAAAATTAACTACTGTAGGACTTTAATCTTCCTAGGAAGAGAGATGTAAAATTAGGGCTCAGCCTCAGATAAGATCCCATCACATAAGCCTACCAACCTAATCTTGAAAGAAGATATTGATGTACAGGCAGCTTCATAAAAAGAGGCAATCTTTCAAATATTTTGATCCACAAATATTTACATCTTGCTCAGAAAATATTGTAACTTTTCATCACTTCTGGAATGGAAGTTCATTCAGTGCATATTTTACAGAGTTTGTAGTAGGCAAAAATCCTTAAAAGGTGGTTTTTAAGACCAGAAACAATTATATGTTATGTTGCAGACAAACTGGCTTCATTTGTCCTGAAAGAAACAGTAGGATTTCTCAGGAAGAATCTTACCTGGTGACCTTACTACATCCTTGCTGGAAGCTCCAATTCCAACAAACAATTCAATGATGTGGTACCTCCAGGTGCCTGGCGATAACAGATGCCTTCAATAAATGGGCCAACCCTGTGCATAGTAAAGCTTACTCTTCTGCTACCTAATTTTATGTCTTAGGACAGGAGAGCAGTTTTGAAGGCTGACATTGCTCACCCTAGTCTGGGCAGCTAATGATTAATGAACTTGGAGACAAGGCTAGCCTTTCTTCCCACCAGTAGTGATGCTAGCCTAACTTAAAGGAGCTAACCAGCTTATAGATATAAAAGTTTGTTAAATGTTGATAGATGTTTAAAGAAAGTAATCACAATTACTTGAAGTAAAAAACGTTCCTTTTCAGTTGATTATTTGGTATTAGCTGACTTCTGGAAAACTACTTGGTGCCAGTTGACTCGCAGAAATAATATTAATTCCAGTATGCCAAAGTCTGTCAATTTGTCTAATTACACTTCTAATCAGAAAATCTCGGTCAGCCAAGTTACTGATTTCTTTCCTGCCATAGGGTTACAGGTCTTTGAGAAGCACCAATACTTTCATCAAAATGCATAAAAGGCTGCTGTTGTGGGAAAAACAGGAAGCTGGATCATTAGCTATGTATGCTGGTTTGAATAATAGTGCAATGACAAAAAATAAAGGTGGGATAAAAATAAAGTAAATTAAAAAAAATATCGGAACACTATACTGTCATACTCAAGTTTTGTTCTTCCATATGTGTGTAACATGATACACATACAAAGGGGCAAAGCTTGCACCATAATAGTGCAATGCAACTTTTGTTATTTGCTCCCCCATAACCTCCCCAGGGACACTCCTGGGTGGAATCCAATGTAGATATTAGGTTGTACAATGAGACTTCCTTTCCCTTGTCACTGAATATCTTCAAAATCGGACCCAAAGGGCGGGAAATACTCTGACACAGATTGCAGGAAACCACAGAAGAAGGGAAAAGAGGAAGAACCAGTATCAGGCAATGGATAAGATAGAATAGAATAACAGAGTTGGAAGGGACCTTGGAAGTCTTCTAGTCCAACCCCCTGCTTAGGCAGGAAACCCTACACCACAGATGTTGGACTAGGTCTGGATATAGCCATGTTTGGGTATATATACTGCTGTGGAAATGCATTGGGTAAATTTGAGCCAATTACAATCTCCCAGTTCAGGCTATCTCATATAGGAACTTATGCTGCAGATGAAATAAAGATCTTCTTATGTGCTGTCCTGAGCTCCTAGAGAAAAGGTAGAATATAAATCCAACTACTAATAAAAAAGGATAAAAATATTTGCTTTCCATTTCTGTTTTGTGAGTCAAAATTGCTTCTGTGCAGATATAGATCTCGATTCCAAACAAAGACTGACAGTTCTTCATCTGTTGTAATATCTAATTTGTGTTGACGTTGTTGTGTGTGTATTGCAGACATTACTTGCATATGTGCATTTTCTTTCATATACAAAAAATGATTGTGGTGACTGCAACACTTCTGGATAGTTGCTTTGCTAGGCTGAGCTCAGCAAAGGTAATGATAATTAATGGAAGTAATTTCCCAAAATGAAGATGTTTAACTCCATTAGAATGCAGACACATAAGGTCTTTCTTGTTTTAAATTATAGCATAATAGGATAATATGTTGTTTGTTCCAGATGCAGGTCACTACCCAATGGAAATGAGCAATAAAAAATGTGTGTTTATGTAATCATGGTTACTGCATCATCTCTATGGGTAATAACATTATTGTTACCATTAACACTGTCATGAAACTCATTTATAGGTAAATGCATATATTTAGGAAACATTAAACACAGCCAGAATAATTGTAGAGAAACATATGATAAGACAGCATTTAAGAAAGTTGAATGTCAACTTTGGAGAGAAAAATGACAACCCCCCCCCCCCACCTTTTCATCTGGAACCACTTTTAGCTCCACAAGGAATTATTTCATCTGATTACCCACAAACTATTTAAATGTAAGTAATTTGTTTATTCTGACACCATAATTCTCTCTCAGAGGAGATAGGCCACTGTTATGGCATATTCATTCAAATTAAACTATTTTATTTCTCTAGAGAAGTAAATATTTGTTTTGAACATTGATTTTAAAAATCAATCTTTTAAACTTTTTGATTTACAATCAAACAGTACTTCTAACCTACTGTTTTTTTAATAACTTGTCCAGCTAATGATGCTTTGGTATGTTTCTGAAATTTAAAACTAAAATTATATAAGTAGATGTGATTTGTGAAAATCCCAGGTTTAACATTACTTCTCTCATTACAGCTTCAGTGCCACTTTTTTGTATAGACCAAATTAGAACTATTTCACAAATTATATTTAAATTTACAATAATATGAATATATAATGATCCCCAACCTGGTTTTCTTCAAATCAGTGGCCTTCGATTCCCATAAATCTTTGATCAACAGGGGAGATATCTGTTGGCATCATGTTGGGTCAAACATCATTCAGAGTTTCCAGGTAATAATTGGCTGCCTAGTCATGTCTTTAAAGAGGTTTTCTGTTCTTATATTTCTTATATTTCTGATGTCCAAGTGAAATCTAATGAGAGGCACTAATGCGGTTTGGTTCTTCACGGAATTGCAAACTTTAAAAAGTTTTATAGAATCGATGCATTTTATTCTAGAGCAAAATTTCAGGAAGTAAGCCCATTTCAAAACAAATCCAGTTCCACTTTATCCCAGAAATGTCAGGGGCTTTCCTCTGCAATTGATGATACACCATTTTTGAAAAAAATATTTTCTGCAAAATAGGAGTGAGAGAGGGGGGAGGAAAGCTGTGAAATTGCCATCTGGAAGTCTAATGCCTCTGTACATGATACTTTGGGGGGGGGGAAGAAAAGGTGTTGTTGGTTCTAGCTTTCTGTTAAGAGGGAAAGGCATACATCTGTCCTGGACCACGTCCCGGGAGAGGTTGGCTGTATGGGCACCCAAGAAGACATCACATTCATTCATCAAAATTGGCAGTGCCACTGAGGACACATGAGAGGATCATTGCCTGCTTGTAAAAGTGCCTAAAAGTGGTTATAGTGACATTTCTCTAGAACTGGGTAAGAGTCATGGGTTTATTCCTTGGAGGGAGACAACATGGAATTAGTAAAAATATAAGGAAAAACAAAACAGGAGAACAAAGAAAGTACAGAACAAAAACAACAAAAGATACACCCCAGGGAGAATCTTTTCATGCAAGCTGGGATGGGAAGTAGAAATGTTGGTGTTGTGAGAACACTATTTCATGTTATCTTTGTGTTTATTTTGTAGAGACTACACACTTTGGCTAGCAAAAAGGATCATTATCCAGCTGACAAAGGTGAGGAATCCTCAGAGAACCTTTAGGACAGGGCTGTCAAACTCCCGGCCCATGGGCCAGATGAGTCATACGCTAGCCATGCCCACGCCTGGTTTAGGGAAGGGGGAAAAAGTCCTGATATGCCTCGTGACGACGCAGTGCCAATATGAGTTTGACACCCCTGCTTTAGGATGTTCAAAATAAATAATGGATCTTTGCTGCAGTTGTACCCAGTCTTAGTCAGGCATTAGCCACTTTTCTACTTCAGCTGATTTATTGATTATATGAGTGAACCTGTCCTGCTATCCTATCCTGATTTGTCTTTTTAAGGAAATGTGTCTTTTTAAGGAAATTGTCTTTTTAAGGAAATGTGGAGTCAAGGATTCAGTTTTAAGTAAATGCAAACGCTCTCCCCTCTTATTCAATCTTTTTGCACAATCTTGTAAGTAAGCTTCCCCATCCATTTAAAAGGAAGGGGCATTTTGCAACATGACCTCTGTGCCCAACTAACTGAAGGGAATGAAGAATCCCTTGCATTTTATCCCATGCTCTCTTATCACCTGAACACTTACTTGCAAGATAAAGAGAAAAATCTCTTCAATGTCATATAATCCATTAAGACTAAAATGGATAAATGTATGTAGCCAACTGGATGAAAAACAACAAAAATATAATATTTTTAATTTCATACACCTATTGACAATATGAGCTGTTGCCCAGTGATGACCAGCCAGTAGGTGCTTATACAATAGCATAGCTTTCTGATAACATTTTCATCTATGTTAGTTAAAAACAAAGGGCAATATTTTTAAATTTTAATAAGCAGAAAATCTACCACTGTTCTTTGTATTATTAATTTATTCTTTCTTAGTTTAAAACCATCAAGCTGTCCTGTTCCAGTAATTACCAGTGCAGGAAGTCAGACTTAGATAAGAGGCCTTTATGTGGATTATACAACTCACTGAAGTGCCAGGAGTGCAGGAGCTCAGGAAAAATAAACATGCTTATTTTAGTAGGTGAGGTCATGTGAAAACAAATCTAAGATTTAGGAATCTGAGCAGAGTGCAGTCTCTTACCAGCCCAGAAGTTAATCACAAAATCAGAAGGAGCACAGTGCATTCAGAAAGCCTGAGCCAAAATTGGAAAGCTGTTTCCCAACAGAAGCCTTTCAAGCCCTACTTCAACAGTTCTGATTCAGCATGCCTTTCTGAAGAGTCTCCCTGAACCTTTCTGTTCTGCTCCTTTGATATATCTTAAGATGTGAGGTCTCTAGATCTTTCTCCTGCTCAAGTGACTCAGCCTGCTCAAGTGGCCCATTACCTGAGGATTTGGCTTATCCTCCATAGATCTTGCTTCTTCTGAACCTCATTTGAAGATAAGTGAGCATTACATGGGTCCTACGTTGCAAGGTCAAAACCTGTCTAACGCTGCTCCTCCATTTTCAAATCTGATTCTCCATACATGCCTATAACACAAGCTTTTCCCCCTCTCTTCTATTGTTCCACAAATTTCAGTGCCAAATAGCTGGAGCCAATGGAGTTCAATTACTAAATCTATTCACATATTGGAAAATGGGACTTAAAAAGGAATGTTTACAAAATTATTCCAAGTAGAACAGTCATATTTTGAATAATGAAATAAAAACTCAGCTAACAAATGTCAATATTTTAATCCTTAATAAGTCAGCTACTCATTAGTGAGGGGGGGGGGTTGCAGTCATGTTGCAGTATGCATATTTGATAAGTTTGTGGATTAGTATTAATTCAGGTATGATGCAAGCTCTGTATTTTACAGATATGCTGGGAAGAATTTTCTTATTAAAATGAATTTTAAAAGGCCAAGTTGCTGAAATAAGAAGCTCAGTCTACTTTCTGATTCTGTTTGGACCTGTGATGGACAGTGTCTTAGTCACCTTGGCAGGTGATTAACACCAGGTATTGCATGAAGCTATGAATTCAGTTGGACCTCTCTTTGGTTTTCAGGACCACAAACCATGGAATTCTGGCTGAGGATAAGAGGCATTACTAATATTAAATTAGATCACATCTGGATAGAAGATTCCAATATTTATTGCTACAAGCATGTTCCACAGTGTTCTGATATAGTATCTTGTGTGCTTAACATCTTTATAAAAATGCTAGAAAATGTGATTTGGGCATCTGAAATACAGTACTATCACTCTTCAGTTTGGGAGATAACCTACTGATTCACTGTGTTGAAAAAAAAGCACAATGTGAGGTTATTAAAATCTGATCATCTATAAATGCAGCACAATAGTCTGCAATGGGGGAAACTTTGCACGCCTGCAAACATTTTCACTTGATCTGGCATGCTAGCCTCTCCCTGTAAACAAAGGCATCCTATCTGTACAGTCATGCTGTACCCATGGAGATTGGCTCTTTATTGATGTCATCAGTACAACTTAAAAGGAAGAAATATCATTTGTCCTCCTGTGTTGAATTCTGCATAAGAATGGATCTCCTGAATAGGACTGCAGTACCATATCAGTGACATCCAACTAAATCTCTTTGCATTAGCTTTCAAGGTAACATCTGAAAGCCTGAACTAGCATGGGATGGATATTTCATTTAGCTGGAGATGCTTTTCTTGCTAATAAAACCAGTTTGAGAATAGCTATCAAATTACATAGCCTAAGAGTGTTTGGTTGTTTTTATCTTTTCTCCTACAAAATCAGATTTTATAAGACTTTGGCTAGTGAGCCACCTCTGGCTCTCATTAAAAAATGCAAATCATACTCTCGTCACCCATGAACTGCTCACATAGATCATTCCAACTTATTTCTTCTGCTGCCTTTAAATAACGTTTGGAAACTGCAGATAATTCAGAAAGCTCTACCAGACTGTGACTTCCTATTGAGAGCATATAATTTCATTGTTGTGCAACTTGTTTTGGCTTTTAGTATCTTTTAGTATTTTTTTCCGATGGTTTCCAAGATTTTGCTCACCAGTTAAGGAAATGCTACTAGATTTGCAACGCAAAGATCCAGATCACTTGATGGCAATAAAGCTATAAAGAAGACCATTAACTTAATACTGTCAGTATCAAACATACATATTTTTAGCAGTCTGGATCTGGTAACTCTGGTTTTAGTATGGAGGTTCTGTTCTGTGTCTTCATGTAAAGTGCATTTCACAGACTGAGTTGAGGGTTATGAAGAACCCTAAATTCTGAACTCTGTTATTGAGGAAACTTGTTTAACTTCTTTTGTTCTTCTACTTATATACAATTTGATTAAAAAAAAACATTTTATTGCAATTCAATTCTGTAAGATGTTTTAGCAGCTACTTGAAGATACATAATGAATCAGAGGAGATATCTGGAAGCTTAGAAGATGAGACAGAACAGACTACTCAACAAATAGAACAAGGAGAAAAAAAAGGATGAGACAGTAAAGTTGGGTGAAATAAAGTTGGGAGAATATATACTAGGAGGTAGAAAAATGGAACTGAATAAAGTGCAAGATACTTTTGGAAAAAAAATAGAGGATTTGGCAGACCTGCGGGTGGACTGGCAGCAAAAAATAGTGCAGATGGATGGGCTGAATATGGAGATAAGAATCCAAGGGAGGAGTATGGGAGGCAAGCCAAAAAAAGAAGAAGTGAAACTTCCAAGAGGATGAGAGGTAATGGATAGAAAGGATTTTCTTTAAAAAGGAACAAGATTGGTTGTAATAAGAATCAGAATAGATTAAGAAATTAGAAATAGGGGGAAAGATAGAAAACTTGGCAGACTCAGGGGTGGAGTAGCAACAGAAAATAGTGGAGATGGAAACAATGGTTGGG
>JANHFL010005913.1:49218-64737 GCA_032468155.1 Oxyrhabdium leporinum
GATAGATAGATAGATAGATAGATAGATAGATAGATAGATAGATAGATAGATAGATAGATAGATAGATAAGATAGATACAGATAGATGATGATGATGATGAGAGAGAGAGAGAGAGAGAGAGAGAGAGAGAGAGAGAGAGAGAGAATGTGGAAAGTCCACATGCCCTTGTCAAAATGCCAGGTTTTTTATATGCAAACAGATCAGGATAAATCACTTCATAATTTCTTCCACCTTTAATATACAAGAATAGCTGTACAATTTAAGTCAGCTGAATGTCTCTGTCTGCAGCTAAACTTCCACTCATTCTGTTTCCCTCTTCAGCACCTTCATGGGCCCTCATTCTCTGCTCTAAGAAGTTGGAAGTTCCTTTGGAACAGATTTGAACACACAGCACAAATGCAGTAGAAACAGTTTGCGTTTGGACTCTGCTCTTAATTTTTTTCCTGAAAAAAAATATTACCAAACAAATGAGCGTAACTTTGATGAAACTAATCTTTATCTATTCAGTCACCTCTTTCAAATTTATATTAAAATGTAGAACTAAAGAATTCTATGAGCTCCAGGCACGTTCTGAGAAGATTTTTACATGTTGATATACAAGTCTATATTTAGAATTATATTATGTGCAAAACTCTTTATATATTAAATTAAGAGACAAATTATTTTAAAATGATGTAGTAATATCTAGGGGTTTTCCTGACTCCTGCTCGAAGAGCAGGTGGCGATTGGGGCCAGGAGGGCCTTTGCGCAACTGCGGGTTGTGCACCAGTTAGGGTTAGGGTTAGCGCTAGGGTTAGGGCTAGGGTTCCTGGACCAACAATTGAGCCCAAAATTTCTGTTGCTGAGAAATTTGTTATGTGAGTTTTGCCCCATTTTATAACTTCACTTGCCACATTTGTTAAGTGAATTACTGCAGTTATTAAATTAGTAACACGGTTGTTAAGTGAATCTCTTTCCCCATTGACTTTGCTTGTCTGAAGGTTGCAAAAGGTGATTATATGAGCCCAGGATAATGCAACCGCCATAAGTATGAGTCAGTTGTCAAGCATCCGAATATAAATCACATGACCATAGGGATGCTGCAACAGTCATGTGTGAAAAACGGTCATAAGTCACTTATTTCAGTGCCGTTGTAACTTTGAACAGTCATTAAGTGAACTGTTGTAAGTAGAGGACTACCTGTATTTAAATATTGTTGCAAATCCTCAACAAATCTATGCAAAAACATGGGAGGTTATGCAATCTGAGAATGGTGCAACTACCCTATGACCCTATGATGTGTTGCCACTTGTGCAGAGATTGAAAGGTGAGCCAACTAACAACCAGCTAAGCTCCTGGTCCAACAAGGGTCTTTTTGCAGCATTTTCTCTGGAGCTTCTAGGCAGAGTGGCTTTACATTTGGAGGACTCATGATTCATCTCAGCTCTTTTAATTTCTGTCAGTGTGCCATGTTGCAAAACGTAATAGGTCTTTTTACTATCTGTTTCATTTTTCAGAGGTGATTGAACAACTAGCTTTTTTTTTCTGGCCCCAGTCATTGGTTTGGTCTTCCTGATTTGCAGTAAGAAATGGAGGAGGGCAGTAGTTGGAATGTTGATTCTTCCATTTTCCCAGTAACTGCCTTATCCACCAAAACTCTGAGAATCAGCAAAGAAGAATTAAATGGAGACTCTAGCTCAGGGTGAGAAGAACAATTGTCCATCATAATAGAAGAAGTAGCCAAGATGAAAAAGAGAAAGCTTTGAATCTTTCTCGGTGTAGTTTATCACATAAGATTCATGATCTATTACAGATTTAAATAATTCCCTGCAATGGGTTGGGACATGAAATATCACACAGGTATAAAAAAAACAATTAAGTGACATGTTTCTCCAAACTGCTTAATATTTTGCACCTTCAGCAATATTTGCAGTTTGGTTCTGAATAATACTTTGGTTCTTACAGCAACTCCCTGTTAGAGAATATGCAAAATAAATTTATCAAGGTGACAAGAAGAATGCGTCTGACCATATTATTGATTTGAGGTGGGCTGCGGAGTTATTCCCAAGTCTGCATGCCACTTTATTATATCAGTTACCCATAAATGTTGCCAAGTTTATGCCTCTCAACCTCCCATTGAGTTTTAATTGGTTCCATGATTAAAACAGAGACACTTTTTATTTCCCTAAAGGACATTGCAATTCATAAATATATACCTTTGGAAAGACAAACTAGACAGCACAGAAATGTACAAAATGATTTGTCATGAATGGTATATTAACTGTCACTTTGAATATTTTATATATGAAATGGATGTAAAATCTCATGAAGCTTGACTCTATTAGAAATAAATGTTGGAATTGGGTCATGTTATTCTTCTCTGGAGGATACAAATCAATGACTACTTGGTTTTTCAGTTTTTCTGCTCTAGGAACAATTTATTTTAAATGTGTCATCACCAAAATCTTCAAAAATATTTAACTTCTTCTGATAAAATACATATAAGGAATTCATGTATGCATGAACTTTTCGTGCTGACATTATGTAAGAATTATAACAATGTAATATTTCACATTGAGTTACATACTTCTATGTCATTACCAGAAAATTAAAGGCATCAGGGGAATATCGAATGCCACAAAGAGCCAATCCGGATGCAATTTTCTTTATGTGGCCCTTATTCCCTGCTGGACTAATTTGTTGATCCACAATTTTTCGTTGGTTTCCTTTGCTCTCTGTCACTGCCAGCTTCAGGACCTTGGATAGCTCAGGATCTGGATAAGCTGACTCAGTTTACAACTGAGGAACCCTCCCTTCGGTTAACTCCTGTTGAGTGTGCTCAGTTTCATGGTGGTCAAACTGTTCAGCTTCTGAACCTGAGGACTCAGTGTGATCTCTAACACTGACCTATTTATACAAATATTTATTCCCCAGCATTGAGAAGAGAAAAGTTGTGGTCTCAATTAGTCAGTGGTGTGCAAAATTGATTTTATTAGCAACGTATGAATGGATCATTAGCATTGATAAACTATGGATGATTCTAGTGAAATTCAGCTACCAGTAATTGATGTATATAATTCTACATGTACATGTACTCATTAATACACACCTTGGATTTTTTTTCTTTAATTTTCTTTTTTCTCCCCACCCCCATGTTTTTATTACCTTTATAATTTTTTTTATTTCTCTTTGTATTTACATTCAGTAAAAAGCCATTAAAACTCTTTTTTTTAATACAGATTTTTGTTTGAAAAAATAACAAGATTAATAGTAGAATATATAGGTTAGGGTTCTTCATCCTGGACATCTGCCTGAGGAAACCAAAATTGACTAGATGGCAAGCATGCCATTGTGATGCATTTCACATGTGCATGCATGCAAAATCAACACATTGATGCTCCTCCCAATGATTGTTGTGATAGAACTAGTTTATTTTATATACTGTGAGTATCGTTTTCTCCAATAATTAATAACACTTTGTTTTTAACTGTCTGAGACATCTGGAAAAATGCTGCAACATTGTTCAATAGATGAATTTCTATCTCAAATCTCAAATGATCTAACTCTGGTGTTTTGGCAGACAGTGCCAATATAGCACTTAGTGGTATTGTGCTATTGTATAACAGCTGTTAAGCAATAGCCAGGCAATCGTTTTGTTGGCACAGCACATTTTATTTAAGATTTGTAACTAATGTAACCATTAACATTTCTCATTAAAACCTACTTGCTTTTATGATGTCAACAATTATTGTACTGAACAAAGTGAGTCAGCATTAAGCTTTTTTTGAAAACATGCACATGGCAAAAACCTGGCTATTCTTTCATTGTTAATGGCCTATTTTTTTATCTGTGTAAAATATAGGGGAATGTAGTCTTCACACTTTTTGTAAGCAATACTGCATCCATTAAATGTTGAATGCATAATATGTATACATTAGAAGTATGGTTCAGGCTTCAGAGCTGTTTCTCTCAATGGACTTTACAATGGGTAGATGAGAGTACAAGATATTGTTTTACTCTTAGCTAAATGGACTTTCAAGACATTGTTTTCTACAAAATATGTAAAAGAAAATATAGTGAAAGTCAACTGTGGAGATGTTACTGTGTTAAGAACATGTTACACTGCTTATTCCCAAGAGAAAATGTTTTGTGAAATTTGGCACTTATTTCAATTGCCTTTATGTTTTCCTTCTGTACAATTTCTCAAAAGGAGTCCACAATCCTACTAAGTGTTTCCAATTTTACTGCCACAATATCCCACTCATACTGCTTTATCTTTAGAGATGTTAGTTTTCCACTGCAGAGATAGGAATTCAGTAATGGCTTTAACCTGCCCATACCTGATGAGTCATGATCTGCCATCTTTTAATTCAGTATTGACAGTTCAGTTTTTATATTCCTTCTGGTTCAGATGCATTTTGGATAAAATGTTGGTTTTAATCCACAATGAAGTTCAAAACACCCACTTGTCAACATGTCTTTGAATGATGACAAAAGAACAAATAAATCTTTGTTTTTTGTCTCAACAAATGTCAGGGCTATGTGCAATTACATGCTTTTTCAATGTCCTTTAAAGATCAAAATCAGGCAAACAATTGCAGAGAAACAATAACAAATGGATTACAAATAAGTGTTAAAGACATCTATTTATTAAGCTAACACTGAATTACAGCATTGCTGGAGGAAGGTCACAACGTAAGAGTACTGGATAGATACTCTCTTAAGGAAATAAGTGATCTAAAGTTGAAATGCTGTTCTAATATTGTAAAACAATATTATAAACTGGTGCAGTAGTGTTTCTGCTCTAAACAATTCGATGCTTTTCATTTCAGTGGCAGGTTAGAATTTACATGGAAAGGGAGCCCTGAAAAAAGGCAAGCTGCAATTAGTAAATGAATTAAACTGCGTATCAAGTTAATACTCCAAAATACAGGCTAAAAGCATGATTCAAAATCTTGCATTTTGGTAACTCTTATAATAAATAGTAATAGTAATCTTTTGACATTTGTGAGGCTGCAATCCTGTACATCCTTTATGGGAAATAAGTCCTGTGACCACCAGTGAGTTACTTCTGAGTAGACATACATAAGATTAATTTTTTCATTTAGTTCCACAGATTATGAATAATTATTTTCAGAGTTTTTCCCAGCTTTTTAAATTTACTTTTTCAGATAGCTTTGTCAAACTATGTAACAAAGGTTGTCCAAACTGTGTTCAGCCTATCTGAAGAGATTAAAATGCATTTAGGCTTATTTTTGTCTTCTAGTTTTAGTCCTTAATTTCTCTTTTTTTCCTGATTAAACTGGAAGCACAATTCAGGCAAAGTAATCAAATTTTACTGAGAGAAATGCAATGCTTGAACTATTGTTAAAGTTCAAGAAATTGTTATAACCTCTGCAAATAATCAGAATAAAATTGATAAGAATTTATCATGGAAACTGGATTGTAAATAAGATAAATAAAGTTGAGTATAAAATTGTGTTTTCTCAACTCATTTTGCTTTAAACTTGTAATGTTTACTAACACCATCATACAAGAAAATATACTCTTATTTTTTAAAAGGTATAAGGGAATCATGATTGTATTTACTCCAAAATGATCTGTACTTTATGAATACATATTTTCAAGCAAATATGTATCTATTTTTATCTCAGTTCTTATCTCAGTTCCTTTTAATGGTCCTTCTGTTAATTAAATGGAAAAGATTTGGAATATTAGGACTTCCATTTCACATCTGTTTTTTATTTGGGCATTATTTTTTTTTAAATCAAGCTACTTACGATAAATCTAAAGCAAAGGATATTAAGAGTTGTATATGAGCCATCATTATTCTTTATAAAAAACACTTTTCCAAAATAGATACAATAACAGTATAGGACAGGAGACAAAATACAAGAACAAAAGGACTTCCTTCCCAAACTACAGACATTCTCTGACCAAAGAAAGTGCTTTAAACAGATATAAGCTTCATGAATTTATATACTCCCAAAATCTATTTTTAAGGACTGTTTTATAGAGAATTGTCTCCACAACATAGAAACTACATAAAATTAGAAATATAAAAAGAAAAAAAACATTTATCTTACATTTGAAAACTGGCTCCCAAGAAATGTAACACAGCAAAGTATTTAAACAAGTGTACCATATTATAAATTAAATGAAGAATACACTTCATCTGGGTAGAAGTGGGCAAAAGAGGGTGGTCTGGATCTTCCCCAACCCCCACTCCAGCACCTTGTTTTTATTTATTTCTTTTGTAGGATCTGTTCCTGGCTGTTTTACAGAGAAAATATTTGATTAGATGAGGCCATTTGTACTAAACTAATCATTTAGCCATTTCATTGTTCTTGAACTCTTTTTTTAAGCCTCCATCAGTTATGAGAAATATGCATCCTAATTCTAAAGGGTCTGAATATGACTTGAATCAAATTGAATCTTTATTACAGTCAAATAATAAATAAAGACCATAACAAAGAATATGACTCAAAGCAAACCAGAACTCCACTGTCGGTGCTATATATTATGATTACAGTGGGAAGTCCTAGAGGTCTCCCATAGGATTTATGCTTTCTAGAAGAGAACAAAGGTTGCAGACCTCCTGGTTATTGAATTTGAGGTCCAATTAAAAGAGCATAACATATATTAAATCAATGCTTTGCATCTCCTATGACTTTTCCTTGGTTAAGAGATAAGTGCTGGTTTAAATGATGTTGGGCCAGATCTAGCAAGACATATTACTGATAATCATCTGGAGTGGATTGATTCAGCAGTGTAAACGTTGTGTAAATAAGTAAATAAATAAATAATCTTGAATTTGGCTACATTGGTGGGGGTGGGGGTTCATTTTGAACTGCTTTTGAACTTTTTGAACTGCTTTAAAGGGTACTTTTCACTGAACTTTCCAAGCCATTTAATTATTATTCCTCTGTGAGTACTTTGAGAACTGCAGCTGAGGTAATCTTGATGTCTTAAAGAAGGCTTTAAAAAAAAACCCCACCCACCTCAGCCTCCCATTCACAAACTGCTCTTTTCTCCTTACAGTTCCTTATTTCTCTCTGTTTGTGGTTTGTAACAAATACCAGCCCAGGACTGTAACTTTGCTGTTCTCCCCTCTCTTTGATTCAAAACGCTAAACCAAACACTGCTGGGAGTTCAGATCTTGACAATCATCTGGGAAAGAGTGGCTGGCTGGGGCTTTTTTTCCTTATCAACAGCCAGCTGCTGCTTTGAGATAACAAAAACCCTGCTTGCTTTCTACTGGACTGGTTTCCTTTCCCTTTCCAGATGGATCACCATTTCCCCCAGGCTTGCTCAAAGCCAGCCAACGGAAATTGGTCCCACAGCAGGGACCCAGAGGGAAAAGATAGATTATTCGTTTCTATTAAACTGATGGAATAGTTAGCTTTCTCCTGGGGCTGCCAAGCAGATCTAATTTTTTGTACGGCCTCAGGATCATTTGCTTCCTGCTGGGGAAGTTCTTGGAAAGGGTGAGCAGGATTTTTGCCAACCTTCTGGCAAATCTGGAATTATCCCCCCCCCTCCCCCGATGAACTGCGGAATGACTTAGAAACAAGGCTCGTTGTAAAGCTAAGCTTGTATGTTTTCAATACTGCTGGTTGGCTCAGGCGAACCACTGAGTACACCATGTGAGCTTATCGAGAGTGAGACCCAAGTCCCAACTTCTGAAACCACACACTACACACCGCTACCATCAGGAATACCCACAGCTTTACAGGGGTATGTTTTGAGCCCATCCCCAGCATCTCTTTATGCTGCTGAAACACATAAAGGCAAGCTAGGTCCTGATTTGGTTTGGTTTCTTTTCGGAAGCCAGGAGCAAAAACCCTCCAGCAAAGCTCAGCAATCTTTCACGCGGGACTTGGATATCGCGGCCGATCCAGTGGTCCTCAGCTTGATGCCAAACCCAGACGCCTTCGCCGATAAAGAAGAGCACACTCGCGGGCCCCGGACCTCAAAGAAAGCGCTGGACTAGACTAGACTCAAGGCTCCGGAGCGCAGGTAAGCGTTGAGAGCTGGAGAACAGGCCAGGCTGTCCAAGATCTCATCCCTTGACGGGGAAGGAAGAAGAAGCGTCCAGCCGAGTGGGCCTGCTTAGAAGCTGAAGATGGCCAGCGGGGGAGCCGTCTGTCCCTTGGGTCGCTTTCGCCGCCTCTCCTTGCCCCTCTTCCCGGCTTTCTCTTGACCCCATCTCTCCCCCCCCCCGCTCCCTTCCACTCCGCTCGGCCCGGCCCGGGAGAGTCAGAAAGCTGCCCTCAGAGGGTTGTAATCCTGGAGGTGCAAGTCCCGTTGCGGTACACGCTGCCCGACTCTCCGAAGTTGTCGGCGGGAAAGTCCTCCACGCTGTAGGCCCTGCTCTTGAGGGCGGTGGCGTAGTAGTCGACCGGCTCCTCGGCGGCGTTGTCCATCCAGGTAAGGCACAGGAGCCTCTGGAAGGAGCGCTTGAAGTTGTCCGAGAGGAAGCCGTAAAGGATGGGGTTGGCGCAACTGTTGGCGTAGCCCAGGATGACGGAAAGCTGGCTGATGGTGGCGTCGTCGGGCTCGACGAAGAGGTTGACCAACTGCACGACGTAGAAAGGCATCCAGCAGATGACGAAGACAGTGACCACCATGAGGACCATGAGCGTGATCTTCCGCTCGGAGCGCTTGCGCTGTTGCCAGCCGGCCTTGAGCGCCACCACGCGCATCTTGGCAATGATGAGGATGTAGCAGAGGCTGATGGCCACCACGGGGAAGAGGAAGCCCATGAGGAAAGTGTAGACGACGAAGACCACCAGCCACTTCTGCTTAGGTTCGGGCATCATCATGTTGCAGGCCACCGTGCCGTCCGTGTTGGCCTCGGTCCGGGAGAAGATGAGGATGGGCAGAATGATGACGAGGGCCAGCCCCCAGACGGCCAGGTTAACTATCTTGGCCACCGTGGGCCGGCGGTAGCGCGACGCCTTGATGGGGTGCACCACCGCGATGTAGCGGTCCACGCTGAGCACGGTCAGGCAGTAGATGCTGGTGAACATGTTGACCGCGTCCACGCTGAGCACCAGGCGGCAGAGCAGCGACCCGAAGGGCCAGTGGTGGAGGAGCGTGGAGGTAACCAGGAAAGGCACGCTCAGCATCAGCAGCTCGTCCGCAATGGCCAGGTTGAGGATGTAGATGTTGGTGGCCGTCTTCATCTTCGCGTAGCGCAGGATCACGTAGATGACCATGGAGTTACCGCACAGACCCACCAGGCACACCACGGAGTAGATGAAGGAGATGAGGATGGCGCTGCCGCTGCCCGGCGACTCGCCGCCCCCGCCGCCGCCGCCGCCGCCCCCGCCGCCGCTCACCGTGCCGTTGGGGCCAGCGGGGCCGGAGGAGTTCCTGCCAGCCGCTGCCGGGTCCATGCCTCCAGCAGCGCCCGCCACCAGCCTGGCGCAGGGGCCATCCTCCGCCCCGTCGGCCCGAGCTCAGGACGGCGGGAGAGGCGCGAGTGCCCAGCTCAGCATCCTTTCTCCTCCGGGCACAGCCTGACGGCGAGCGCCGCCGTCCTTTGCTCTGACAGTCCGGGCGCGGACGCCGGGAGAGCGGGAAAAAAGGACGGAGCTGCGCGCCGCCTCCAGCCCAACTGGCATTAGTTGCAGCTCGTCGGCTCGCAGGGATGATTAATAGGAGGCGAGTGGCGCGTCAGCACCGACGAAGAGCGAGAGGGAGAAAAGAGGTGGGAGGAGGACAAGGCGGGGAGGGCGCCCCCTCCGTCTCCCTCCCTCCCCTCCCTCCCCCACTTCCCGCCAATTTGCTCCCGCAAGAGAAGACTCCCCCTGCTCAGACAGACCCCGCCGCCGCGTTGAGAGAGCCAAGCCAACAAGTGCTAATAGACTCCCTATGGCAGGAGGGCCAGTGCGTCCTGCCTCTGGCGAGCGAGCCAAAAGCCGAGTGGGAGCCCGAGGCGTTTTTCCCCTTTCGGAACTTTTTGCTTGTTTGTTTATTCAAAACACTTATATAGTCACCCATCCTGTATCAGCTCAGGGCGGCTCCCAATCAACCATTAAAACAACATCAATAAGAAAACAAAACAATAGATACAGCTGTGAAATCCGTAAACGTTAAAAACCTGGCACTAAAGTTACACTTTCACAAGCCATCTCTTCTAAAATCCTCTCGTCCACCTCACCCTGTCCCTGGGCATTTGGGTGAAAAGCCAGATCTTCAGTGCTTTTTGGAAGACTAGGAGGGCAGAAGCTTGCTTTCAATGCGGTTTCTCAAGGCTGACTTCTCCCAACCTGCCACACTGCCTCTTTCTTGCCTTCCTGTCCCCATGTCTGTTCTGTCCATCTCACCAGTTGCATGTCTTGGGTAATCCCAATATCACCCTCCTGGCTACTTCACTTCTGTCCCAGGGTGGTCTCAGATTTAGCATGACCTTGGCCCACCACATGTCTTCAAGGTGGGCTCTGCTTTTTTTTTTGGCTTGGGAGGATAAAACATTTGGGCAACTATCTAAAGAAGCCTGCTGGCTGCCAACTTTATTAAAAGTCCCAAGCTTTCGTGAACTGCAACTGTGAGGATCAGTTTCATTTTCTGCCCTCTCTTCTGTGTACATTTTCTCATTTGGAACTGGACCCAGTAGGACCCATTTTCATTGTGTGTAAACACAATTCCTTCTCTCTCTCTCTCTCTCTTTCTGTCTCTCTCTGTCTCTCTCTCTCTCTCCCTTCCTTTCCTCCCCCTCCCCCCAATCTCTCTGCCACCAGGGAACCCACTCTTACCCAGAGTGTTGTGCTGCCCTCAGAACTGTAGGTGATCACTGTTCTTTGGCTTAGATTATCACATGTTGGTGGTGATTTGGAGTGGGCCAACTGTGTTAAGCATTGCTGAGCATGTTGTGGTTGACATTTCTGTTTCACTGACTGCCTTTTCTTTCCTTCTGGGTGTTGGGAGCAAATGAGTAAACAAGAAAAGGCAACAGAAAATAAAATCTATCTGTCCTTTACTTTTCCTTTGGACACAACTGCCTTTGCTCAGCACATAACTACTGGTTACTTCAATAATCTGTTTTCTGGGTTCACACAATAGACCGAGCAATAAATTAACAAAATGGACTGTATGTACACAAACAAACCCAAACCAAGATTAAATTTAACGAGACTTCAAATATTGGGAGCTGCTCAGAATTTCTTATCAGATGGATAGATATATAAATGTTTTAAATAAATAAATATTGTGCAAAGTAATAATAATTGCATGCCTATGGTTAGCTCACAACAACCAAATGAAGAAAGTGCAATGAAATCCTTAGAAGATAAACAATGACAAGCACTATACATCAAATGAAATGGAGTGAGGGGTCTCACTCTCCCTTGCTGAAGGCTTGGGTGAAGAGTCAGGTCTTTGCCACTCTTCTGAACAATAATAGAGTGAGGACCACCTGGATCTTGGAGTGGGGGACCTCATTCCAGAGGGGATGCACTGCTACAGCATGTAGATGCTAAGTTTATAATTCCTGGATAACCATCTTGTGAACACAGCTTCTCTTTTCCATATACTTTGGTCATTGCAGCTCTGAGAATTAAGACCTGAAAAGAAGCAGGGGAGAAATTTGTGAGATACAGATGCCTTTCATTGCTGTCTCAACCATGAAAGATGCTTCCATACTACCCAGCAGTAGCACAGTATGAAAAGGAATCATATTGTCTCCCTGGGAATTGCAAAAGTGGATAATTGCTTCAAATTTTAACTATCCTTTCCACACAGCCCCAATATAAGAGAATGTTACAGGTCTCCATCAGAGATAACCGACACATAAAATGTTTCTTTTTAAAAAAAAGAACAACTGGACACTTTTTCCCAAATAGAAAACAAAAAAGAAGATTCTTAACAAAGCGAAGATTGTTTGCTTGGATGAAGCTACATCAGAAAATGAATATTTTTCAGCTATGAGACAGTTGACTGTTTTAAGGTGTCAAATCTCAATTTATGTTGATTAAGAAAACAATTGTGCATGACAAAAAGAGTCAGTTTTTTGCTAAGGATGTGCGCTAGATCCTGTTAGTTCTGTAAGGAAAAATGGACTCCTTTGAACTGTTTCCTGTGACTCTGCATGCTATGAAGTGGGCTTTCCTCTCCGTTGTATAATACTTAAACTGGCATCTTCACAAAACCAGCAGATTGCCTGAAAAATACCGCTACATTGCTACAGTTTTTCATACATAACAAATGCCAGGGTGGGAAACGAAAAGGGATGAGAACTTCCACTCACAGGGAATAGGTCATCCACAGCTCTGGAATCACAGTGTCTTCAGGAAGGGTTGAGTTTATAATCTGTACTGCATAGTATTGTCTTATCTTTGATGTTTCTTTCCAGTGGACCATTGGTCTAAACAATCAAACTTTTAGTGATGATTTCATGTTTGTTTTAGCTTGTTCTCCCTCACTTCATACTCATACTGATAACATCTAACCTGAAAGGTGGATGGACTCGAGTTATAGTGTTAGTGAGTGCATCATTGCAAGACTTCAAAGCCCAGGTTAGAGAATCTGTCTGTGTTGTTGCTAAGAGTCAAGAATGACTTGATGGCACCTAATAAGTCCATCCACATAGATCTCAAGGTCATTTTAGAAAATTTCCTAGGATTTCCCATGAGAATGGGAAAGAATTGAAATAACTTTCTTGCTCTCATTTGCCTCTAGAGAGCAACTGCTGTGAACAACCTTTGAATAGCAGAAGGGGAAGTACAGTATTAAGAGAGACAGCAAAAAGAGCTAAAGGAGATGGAATCATGGAGTACAGTAGAATTTATCTTGGAGATTGTATAGTTGAACCTCTAGACCAGTACAGGAATCTTCTGCTATAACATTCAACCTCTTTAAATACTTCTGATGAGAGTCTACTCTTCTTGAGGCAGAGGGGACTTTGTTTTTTTCCATGATGTCCAACCAAAATATAATTTATGCAGGCTCAGATTGTATTTCCTTTTTTTAAAAAAAACCTGCATTACTCTACCAGTAGGTCATGTTCAGCTTGTGATCCACCAAGGCCTTTTGTATTTCTCACTATGATCACCCACTTCCTAGGCTCATGTGTTTTATAGTTTCTGCCTAGATGTAGGGTGATGGATTTATCCTTATTGAGGTTCATCTTGCTGATTGCTGCTTGTTGTTCCAGCTTGCCAGTGACTTCTGAATCCTAACACTGTCCCTTAGATGCTTGCTAACTTTCATATCTTTGCGTCATTTGTAAATCTGATAATAATTTCTAACCCTATATTTTCATTTACTTGTTTAGATTTAAAGGCTACAAATCCAAATATTCTAGGAGACATTCAGAGTTAAAACAGTGTAAAATATAAAATCCTGGGGCAAATACAAAGATTGAAGAAATAATATGTTGAACAGTGCGTGGTCTGGAATGGAGCCCTATGGTTTTATAATTTTTATAATAGAGTCACTCTCATACAGCATATTGCTGTCATACAGCAATATGGTATAGTTGACCAACCAGTTTGTATCCTAATGATAGTCTAGCCTAGACCGCTTTTTGTTATCTTTGTAGTAGAATCCTATGGGAGGTTTGAGATAAATTCTTGACTGAAATCAAGATACAGTACATTTACCATATTCCCAGGTCAATCATAATCATCACTCTATCAAAAAGGAGATTGGGTCAGTACCACAATGACCTACTTGTAATTTTCTTTTTCTTTTTTTCTCCTCCTTGAAGGCAAAAATAATATTTACTATTCTTAACAATGCTCCCCTTTTTGTGTTGCCCTCATACACTAAGAGTTAGGTAATAATGTCAAGTGACTTAGGAAACCATGGCAGTGATAGACCTCTGAAAATGGCATAGGTGCAACATGGCTATGCCTTTTTGTAGACACAAGCATCCTTTCCATCCTTTCCACAGGCTATAAATATGCCCTGAAAAGTGGTTCCCCTCCATAAGTTAAAATGCTTAAGAAGGAAACCCATTTTGACACAATTCGGCATGCATTATATTCACATGAATTTCTCTTCTCCCTTTCAACAGCTTTCTTTTACATTGACAGACATCACCTCAAAGAAGGTACTATACAATTTACCAACTATAAACATTCAATTTATTAGACAGAATGGAACAGAGAAGAATATAATAACAGAGTTGGAAGGGATCTTGGATATCTTCTAGTCCAACCCTCTGCTCAGGCAGGAAACCCTATACTATTTCAGAAAAATGGTTGTCCAATCTCTTATTTAAAATTTCCAATATTGGAGCATCCACAACTTCTGGAGGCAAGTCATTCCACTAATTAATTGTAACTGTCAGGAAATTTCTCCTTAGTTCTAGGTTGCTTCTCTCTTGATTAGTTTCCATCCATTGCTTCTTATCCTGCCCTCAGGTGCTTTGGAGAATAGCTTGACTTTCTCTTTTTTGTGGCAACCCCTCAGATTTTGGAACACTGCTATCATGTCCCCCCTAGTCCTTCTTTTCATTAAACTAGACATACCCAATTCCAACAACTGATAATAATACATATTATAGTATTATTAAAAGAAGAAAATATATCTAGAAATGTAATTTATATTAAAGAATGGATTATACTATAAATCTTTTACAGTATTTGAAATTGGTCTACACTTATCCATTCTCTTTATACCTACTCACCTCTAGATGCACTATCAATGCTTTTTTTTACCCGGATTATTTTTTTCAAATTATGCTTCTATTATGACTACTTGCAGTTTATGAATCACACACCGAACCCTGAATGGTACGGAAGGATTGGGTATGCAAGTGTTAAGCCCAAATTTATACTTTTGAAATATGAAAAAATCTGGTCAAGTATGTTCCACAATCTCTTTTAATGTGCATTTCAGTTTTCCTGATGCATACACTTGAGAGAAAGCAAAAATAAGAATAGGGCTATTAATATTCCTGCTGTATCTCCCAAACTTTAGTTAGTAATTTAATATTATTTAATTAATTAGATCTACTCTGCTCAAGTTAATCATACTGAATTAACTTTCAATCAGGTCAAAAGGAGATAATTTAATAAGTGCTATGCGTAAGTGATATGTTTTAAACAAATTATTACTGAATTAAAAATTATAAATTAACTGACCTTGATGATATTCAGAACCCATAATGCATCCTACTGAAGCATGAAACAATGTTCCTGTTTCCTTCTTTGTCAAAGCCTGTTTGCATAACATTCCACATATGGAAAGCAATTACGATAATCACACTGTAAAAACAGATTCAGGATGCTAGAAAATGCTATCAAAACTCCAGATGACCTAGACCGTTCTACCTTACGTTTGCTGGACTTTATGTGTATTTTTTGGAGTCTTGAGTTTATATAATAGACCTGTTGTTATTTCTTCTTATATAGCAGAAATATTTCCCTATATTAACAAATCATTAGTTTAAAACAAGTTAGAAGCCAGCAAAGTAGTCTCCAATCTAGTGCCTAATCATTTCCTAAAGGAACCCTCTTCTTCTTCTTCTTCTTCTTCTTCTTCTTCTTCTTCTTCTTCTTCTTCTTCTTCTTCTTCTTCTTCTTCTTC